>CM028907.1:23688597-23888597 GCA_016801845.1 Polydactylus sextarius
AACTTGACTCAGCAGGAAGTTTCTTTGTTGGAAGTTTTTACCATAAACACTTAAATTTAAAGAGCATATCACTCTTACAGGAACACATTATTTCTTTTTTTAACCTTTTATTTTTACAGTTTCTATACCATCTACTTTTAAAAGACAGCTAAACAGTATTAGTTTGTAATATTCTGTAATCTATCATTTTAAATTAAACAAAAAAAATCAAATTATATATTATACCCCCCCTGACTTCCAGTGGTCCACATCTGGCCTCTCCTGTGAAAATGTCCTGGAGGCAAAACTCCTGGATCTACCTCTTCAACCAGATCTACACCAAAACTGAATTAATTCACACAAACCTGTGTGAAAACATAATTATGTCCAAACTACATAGTGCTCAGTCTCTTTACACAAGAGACATCAGGAGGTAAATCACCTCACTCACAATGTTAGTCTCTCAACTCAAGTTTCTCAACATTTGTTTTTAACCTGAAGAACTGAAACTTTAATGTTGCTGTTCTTTTGCTCTTGGCATTGTTTGTTGTTTTGTTGGCTTTATTGTGAGAACCTCTGTCACTCTGCCAGTGCTGACATCTGATCCTCTGAAATTATAAATGTCTTATGATGACATAGAAAGATGAACTTTTTCCACCTGATCCAGTGTTAGCACCGCGGCCAGGTCTTTTCAGCAGGATGAAGGCGTAACCTGTAAAAGGAGAAAAGATGTTTTCAGGTAGGTGAGATTGTCTTTCCTCCCCCCAACCTCTTTAGAACAGAAACCCAAAGCCAGGTGAGATGTGGCAGAATATTGTGTTCCTCCAGAGTCCTTGTTTCTAGGCACCAGGAGGGGTGTGGTGGTGACCTTTACTTGAGCAGAACAAAAGATGGGAGTTTTGCGCTCCAGACTGAAGCCCACAAATATCATGTCACATACGTATACAGAGTCAGAGACAACTGGAGTCAAGATGAAGGCACTCGTGGTGTTTCTGCTAGCAGCGCTGGGCTGCAGCCTGTCTGAAGGATGGCTGATATCAAAATGTGAACTGAAGAAACAACTGATGACTGTGATTGAGGACATGAGAGTGGGTGGAAATAACGGACTGACCAATAAGAACATCCTGGCCAAGAGTAAGTACTGGTTGGTAACTAGAAACACTAAAGGCTTCCAGTGATTGTTTTCAAAATAGAAATAATGATAAGCATTTAAATGCATGTAGCATGTAATAGTCAACTTAACTTGATGTTAAATTAACACGGAAAGAGATTCAATTCTAAGACATATTCATAAAAACTTTATGATAAAACCTAGAAAAATGATTGCACAAGTTTGATTTGATTTCTGTCAAACCACACTGAAAGATTCCTCTCATAAGGATTTATATCTCCCAACAAACTGCACAATTATTTGTTTCCAAATGTAAGTAAGATCATACTATTCATTTATGTCTAAATGTCAAAAGTCAAATGTCAAATTAATATGCATGAGTTCATTAAACTGACAACTTTGGTCCAGAAGTGGTGATGGGTGGACATGGAAGTTACCGACCACAGGGAAAAACAAGAAGCTGCTGGAAACAGCTGATTTTAGCGCTGGTTGGGATCACGAGGAGACTGGGAATAGGTGTGTGGGAGGGCAAGGATACACTGGTGATTGGGAATAGGAGACAGGTAGATCTGGCAGAGAAGGAGGAGGAGAGGGACTAAGACATGAATGATGGTGGGATGGACAACCTCAGCTTTGAGTGGATTACTGTTGGAAAACAAATTTTTATCAAAATAAAATCTTATGCAATATATGCCTGGGTCTCCGGCCAACCATTGTCCTCCAGTGGTGGCTGACAGTTAGAAGATTTTCCATGTTCGTGCCACAACTGGTCCATGTGGAACAAACTCCAGGTCGTCCACTGTGGAATCAAACAATCTGGGGACACTGATATGTAAAAACATACATGGTGGAATTGATTAGAGCATTCACAAAAACAAACAAACAACTATGTTAAATAAACCAATAACAAACTAACATCATGGCATTAGCATTTGTTGAAGGTATTAAAAACAAGTTTCATAATCCTAAAAGTTATTGTAATGTTAATAAAGCATCTGGAAACTTCAGGAGGGAAATTAAACACCTCTACAGGACTAAAGCTCACATAGTGCCATGAAAGCATTGGATTCATCCTCTATAATTATGCTTGTTTAGCTTCAGTATGCATGTTAGATGTTGAATTTTCTGTGTGCAGTAAAGATGTAGCCTGATGATGAACACATTCACAGAAGTTTATAAGTGTGACATTAGTGTTTGTCTCCATGCTGTCAGTTGTCTGTCACGTAGAGGGAGCAGCGGGTTTTAACACCAGTGCCGTGACGGTGCTGAGATCCAAGACTGGAACTGAACCCACTGAAACTCCCACCGAGGATGAGAGCGTCTGGACATTATATGGACTCTTCCAGCTCAGCAGTAACCTGGTCTGCAGCGACGGCGTCACTCAGTCACCCAACATCTGCACAATTGACTGCAGGAGTGAGTTATACTTGTTTATACATATACATGCATACATAAGTGCACACACACACACACACACACACACACACACACACACACACACACGCATAAAGCAGCATCAAAACAAAGTCACTTCACTTTAAATGTGAAGTATAAAAAAAGAAAAGATGCATTTTTCAGTTACATCAAAACATTTTCAACATTTTCATCTTTGTCTCCAACAAACTGTGTGTGTTTTCTGTCCAGAGTTGATTGACGACGACATAGAAGACGACATCATCTGCCTGTTGAAGCTCCTGACCAAACTCCTGTATGTTCATTTTTTAAAATGTCTTCACAGCAGAATCACAGGATGCACAAATGCACCCATTTTCCATTTTCCATCCTTGTATTGTTAAAATAACACATACATTTTTTTACATGTAACTTTAAACCAACTTTCCCACACCTAGATTCATTCAGTCTTTTTCATTGTTATTTGAGATGATTAGGATTCTCCAACTTTGAAAAGGACAGTGGCAGTCAACCAGGTGCTTTATATTTTTTGGGCAAAACACCGGGTTTCTCATTAAACAGAAAAAAGAATCACATTTAGAAAATCCGGGTCAGTCGTCAAATTTCAAGCATTTTGCAGATCTGGTCTGAGCCATGGGTGGATTAAATGAACCTATGAGCAGAGAGCAAAGTGATCCCCCGAGGCCTTGGGCCTCTGTACCTGAGCCGCTCTATGACATCAAGTCAAAAGAGAGAGACACTAAATGAGCGTGAAAGAACAACAGGAAACGACTGTAGGTTGTGGAACTATATCTTTTCATGCCTGTGCCCAGCAGACACATTGTTTCTTCAGCCTCTCATGGCCAGTGACGTTACAGTGAATGTTTTGAAGGATAAGGTTTCTATTCCTCAGCTGCTTAGACACCTACCTTTTTGCCCTTTTTTAATAGTTGGTGTTTTTTTTTTTTTTGGGCTCTGTGGTTCACTCAGGAGCCAAACATGAAATGTTGTGAATGAAATGTCTGAATGTCTCCACAGCAAAGAGGGCTTCGCGGCGGACCACTGGAAGGAGTTTCAAAAAATGTAAGTTGATCTGTTTTTTTGTTGTTCTGTTATTTTTGATTTGGGATTTCAACCTGATGACAATGAAACAAATCAGCTAACGTCGACTTGTGGTGTATTATTTGCAGGATCACACTCCTCTTCCCAGAGCAGTGTGGGCAAGTGACAGCCTCTGAGTACTTTGCTGAATGCAACTAAATTGATTTGGTGCAAGAACTACAGGGTTCAGTTCAATTCAATTTTATCTGTGCAGCGCCAAAAACTATATAAAAAACATTTGTCTGCCTTCTCTCAAATGGGCAATGGATGATTCATGGCTATAATAAAGTCAAGCATATAACACACGGTGTCGTGTTTTTGTGTCTGTAATTCAAAATGAAATCATCTCTCTAACTGATGTCGGTGTGGACCCAACTCTATTGAGAGCAGGTTTCTATTTCAACAGGATTGAAAACAAACCCAACATTACTTCCACACTCCACACCAGTAGGTGGCAGTAACGTGCCAAAGGTTTGGCTGAATTATTCCAAACTCTTAAAAAATAAATATACTTTGTATTTATAGTAAAAATAAATGTTTTTCCTCAATAACTTCCAGAGAATTAGGTATAAATGTGAGATAACAACAGGAACACGTCACCATGACATAAACAGTGTAGTAAAATCTAACTACTGAAACTTTATTCTACATTTTCTTGTGTCTGATTTATCACCACTAGAGATGGAGGTAATTTACCTCATCATTTTGTGATCAAGTATCCATTATAGGTTTCTTATTTTTGAAATGACATGTGGCTTTTTTAAAAATGCATCATGCATATTCATCTACATCCACCAGTTTTGCTCATTATTACTTATTTGTTTATTTGCATTTATTCTTAGGTACAGGAAACAAGGTTGATGATGAGTTTGAACCACGCAGTAAATGTACCATAAAACCAAAACTATGTGCTAACAGGGGCTCAAAACCTCTATAGAGCTGTGGGGTTGTGTAATAATTGAATGATTATAATTTACAGAGAACAAGGTTAATTAAAAACAAACCAAATACTGGAGTTATAATGTCCTTCAAATTGTAGCATTGATCCCATATCACACATACTGGCCGCTGGACTTGAGCTCTGGACACAACTTGGCCTCCAGATCTTCAATCTTGATTGACTCCACATCCTTAGAGCTGGAGAGGCTGGCAGCTCGGGTGATCTTGGTGAGGGTTTCTTCGTATGGAGGAGGCAAGTAGACCATGACAAAGACCCCGTCTGATCCGTCGGAGCTAGTGCTAGTGTGGCGTTCTGCATTTCTGGTCAGGGAGGAGAGGAACTCGGCGCTGCTCTCAGAGTCCTGGAGGTCGAGGGCGATGATGTTGGCCAGGGTCAGTTTACTGCGGGAACACCGCCGGTAGACCAGACCAACCAGGAGAGCCAGCAGGAGGATGGAGACGACCGGTAGGACCATGTAAACCACCAGGTCTGGCTTTCTGTCTTCAGCCAGGTTCAGCTCATTCCAGTTCTGTTGGTCAAACAAGGTTTTAAACGAGGTTTACACAGTGCTAATAGTTGGATGTTTGGTTCATTTACTAGAAGGAACATCACAGGTGTGTTTGGCTGCTGAGTGAGTCAAGACAGATTAAACTTGTTTTAACAAGAGAATCTCTTATAATTAAAATAACAGCTGGAAAGTGGATGTTGTATCCTCATCTCACACCATCTACAACTCACGGCAATGTGAGATGATGAAGGAAACTATGATGACAAGGAGGCTCAAACATAGACTGATCAAATTTGTATATTTATTCTACACTGTTTTCTTTTTTTCCTAATTTATTTGAAACCAGACCAGAATAACAAACTCACATACAACAGTCACACAATCAGTAAAGCCAACAAAAACAAGAAGCACAAACAATAAACATGACAATACCAATAAATAAATCAAAACAATACCGAGTTTGAAATGGGGGTGGATGAAGCAAAGCTTTTAAATTTCCATCCCTGGTTTACATACATATACTACACAAAACACCATCAAGACACACATAACACAACTCCCTCAACAATCCCCTCAACATCTATCCTACAGTTAACCTGCCCCTCCCTCTACTGTACAGGTCACACATTTGTTTAGAATCTACTTTGAGAACATATCAGTGACCCAAAGTGAAGCCAAAACATCTGTTAACCAAACACAATGAAAAAGTAAATTTTCATCAAACAGTCAAATGAACATGCGCACCCGAGCCTTAATCCAATACACATGTTGTTATGGAGAAAAAGTCCACACTTAAATGTTCAGAGTGTAGGATTTAGGTGGATTTATGAGCAGAAATGGACATTTTCAGCCTCTAATCTGGGGTCAGGTCGCTGTGGCGCACCCAAAAAATGATCCATCGGGATGCATCTGTTTCAGGTCGTCATCAACTGACATGTTTTGACTCAAAAGAACAGTGGCTCTACTCTGAACCTAAATATAACATCACCCTTAGATCTAGGGTACACAAAGGTAGCTATAGATTCTCCTACACACCTGGACGTGGAGTGGATGGAAGGTGTATTGGTTGTAATTTGTTAATCTCAACACTAGATGGCACTAACACACACACACACACACACACACACACACACACACACACACACACACACACACACACACACACACACACACACTGACCCTACAGGTGTTTTTGTTTGCAGTTAAATGAAAAGGTTTGCAAAAGAGTTGAGGAACAGTGACCTTCTTATTTTCAGTTTTTTTCTCGTTTCACCCGATGAATGCCGATGTGACAGTTTCACCGTGTTTGATCCTGATGTGAAGGACAAGTCAACACCAGTCCAGCTGTGACAGGACAACATGTGGCGACTGTCCCAAATTCCCCTCTCCTGCCTTAGCTTTTCTAGCAATTAGTTAATGCTGCCTGGGCGACCCAGCTCCCTGTGCAGTGTCGGTCCTGTGGACAGTCAGTTTGTTTGTCTGAGCCTCAGCTGACCTCAGCACAAAGTGTGGTTGAACCACAACTCTGAGACTTAAAGTGAAGCTTAAAACAGGAAGAGCCATTCGAACCACCAGTAGTCAGGTGATTGCTACATTTACATGCACTGTGTAGTTTGGGTTTTAGAATAGAATAGAATAGTCCTTTATTGTCATTGTACAGTGGGGGTACAATAAAATTGTTTTATTCTTAGAATTAAAATATTCCTCCATATGTCTTAATAACAGGAAACTCCCAGGTAGATTTTTCTTATTTAAAATGTTATTTTTCAGAAACTGTTGGCAGATCCAGATGTGCTTCACTTCACTCACTCATAAGAGATGCTGCAGTGACAAGTATATTGTCAAGGCATTATTGTTGAAGCCACCCAAAATATGTTTTAGGTCTCTGGTGACCCTCATCAGGACTCTTTGGAAATCATCCACTGGCTTTTTCCATTTTGACCAAAGTAAGATCCAGTGATCTGAGTGTGGAACAGTGACTTTGTTATCAGTTTATTCCTTGTGATTGTTGGGTCACTGAAGCACTACGGGGGCAATATCCCTTGTCTCTTTTAAACTAAAAAGAATGGTCAGAGGTCAAACAGCAACATTTCTGCAGCCTGATTTGAAATATTAAGAAATTAAAATTCAGATTTAGTTTGAGTGAAGGATACATTTTCTATAGACATCTGATTTTAACAGTTAACAGTGATGTTTTTCTTTTTGGTTTTGTGTTTAAAACCCGATCACTGGATGGAAATTTACTGTCAACTCTAACTGAGACAGGAAGTCATGAAAGTGCTGATGTTTTCCTAAAACTAGATTTTAAAAACACAATCTATCACAATATTTTAAATTACAATCCTGAATAGAATAGAATATACATTTGTCCTGCCAAGACTTGATATTGTGATTTTTGCATTTTATTGTCACAAAGAAACAAACATTCAAACAATCATCAGTTAATCATATTTCATCACACAAATAGTTTTATATTTTACCATGGAAACTAAAGTTTATGATTTGATTTTTCCCTCAGGTTAATTCAGTAGTTAGCCTATTCACAAGCTTTTGATCATATCACATGATCATTTTTGTGCAAAGTGATTTGGGAATAAACTTTAAAATCTCAGCTCCTCAGTGAACAGGGACAGGAAGTTCAAATCAATCATGTCGTATCATCAGCTGTTCCAGAAATGTTCCAGATCTTTTCCAACATTAGACAACAACACAATGCTTTTGAGCCTCACAATTATTATTGCATCTGTTTTTATTTGATGACACTGTAGATGAATCACGTCTAGATTTTGTCACACACCTGCTTCTCCTGTGGTAAAGGAGATCCCGTAACCCAGTCGTACGACCCCCGGCCTGCTGGTCCAAACCTTGTCCAGCTGCTCTCCAGTAGCCCCCGCATGACGCTCAGGTGGAGGCGGCAGCGGTTGGAGGGAGGAGTGTGTGTCTGTGGAGCGAAAGGGAGACAGTGGTCGACTGAAGCATCCAGCAGTTGGTCCAGTGGTTTCAGGAGTAAATAGAACAGCAGGGAGGGAGAGGGTCAAAGAGGAGGAAGAGGATGCTGGGAGTTGAAGGTTGAAAGTTGGAGGAGGGGTGGTGGTGTTGTGGGAGGGGTGATGGGAGGGGCCACCAGCTAAGCAGCTGCTCACATGCTCACACATGCAGCAGCGGTGCAACAGGATTCAGGCCAATGATGAGATTTAAAGCCACGCAGCTGCTCCATGACAAGGAGAGCTGTGTGTGTGTGTGTGTGTGTGTGTGTGTGTGTGTGTGTGTGTGTGTGTGTGTGTGTGTGTGTGTGTGTGTGTGTGTGTGTCAGTAAAGCTCAGTGACAGAAAAAGGCGTGGCTCCACTTCAGATTTAATCTGAGGCACGTGGAGCAACCTCAAACACACAAACTAAATCACAAAATCACACAGATGTGACATCTGTGTGTGTGTTGGATTGTGGGACACAATGCACAAGAATATAATTAGAATGGTGATAATTATGGAGGAGGAGGATACACCACACTGTATTCCCATTGGTTGGTTGGTTGAGAGACGTCACCTGACACAGCAGCCATCTTTGACATGAGAGGAATTTAAATAAATGACAGTAGATTACAAACAGGAAAAACAACAATAAAAGTCACAGTCAGGAATGTGAACTGGTAACAAAATAAAAGCACATAGAAACACATCAGATGGAGAGTAAAGGAAACAATACTGACACATAATGAGACGCAGGTGAAACCAGAGAATTAGCAATATATGTGTATATCTACAGCTCTGGTTGAAACCAATCAGGATGGAGCAGCCAAAAGTGACTAACAAAATAAAACAGTTTCTTTTGCACTTGGTTACTTGGTGCACTTTTGCACTTAATTTTGAAGGGCACAGACTGCTAACCAGCCATGAGGGCCTTGAAGTGGCGCCACCCAGTGTTCATACACTTTGCACAGCTTTTATTCTAAAACTCACTGTAATCTTCCACAAAGCTGATGGTGTTCACTTACAGACGAACCCCTGATGTTTGGTTTTATCATTTGATAAAATTAATAATAAATTAATAAACTAAATTAATAATAATAAATATTATTTTTCAGTTAATTATCAGCAACATATGTCCTGTGTGTTTCTGTTTTTCTTTTCTTCAAAAACCATGTCACTTGTGTTTGTGTTCAGCTGCCGTCATCAGCCGCTGGCGTGCAGCTTCTTTACATTAATCCTCACTGATACTTTGCATGAGAAAGACAGTAACTTCAAACTTTTTTTCTGATTAAACATCTAAAGGCTGGATTCTGGATTAAGCACAAGATTTATCCTCACGTTTTTCTGTGTGGACAGTGGTGGTGTGAGGAAGTTCAGGTCTGTTTATTTTCAGTTTTATTTAAACCTTTATTTAATCACTGGGCTCTGGAAAAAAGGAAAGGAAGAGTATACACACACACACACACACACACACATATATATATATATTTGAGGTGTAACTGTACATCAGTGTATTGTTGTACAGTTGATGCCAGTCCACTGATTCTACGGCAGCCCAGAGAGTAAAACAAGGTTCAGTTTGAGTCCTCTAGTGCAGGGGGAACAGTCCAATACATTGACATCATTGAGTCACGTTTAAGTGGCGTATAACTTGGAGGCAGGTGCCGTCCCTGAAGTGTGCTGTTTTGCATGTGATACTTCTACCTTTTCCCTGTAAAAGAGTGAACAGGTGATGTGTTGGGTGGGAGGGGATGTTTCTAGTCTTCTTGGTGATTCTGCTGTCATAATGTGAAGCAGATTGCTCACTGAAGCTGTCGTTTATCCTGGCTGGTTGTGTTACTACACCAAACCAGGACAAAGAAGGTGTGCACAATTTCTATGACAGCTCGATACTGACCCCAAATTTCCTAAGCTGATTGAAAAGTAGAGTCTCAGATGGGTTTGCTAACAATGAGACTGGTGTTCAGGTCCCATGTGATATCAACTATGAGCTCTTTGATTTTGGATGTATTGAGGATTAGATTATTGTCTTACCACCACCTCCCCAGTCGATCTGCTTCACTCCAGGAGACAGATTCATTCCCACCAGAGACGAGGCCGTCCACAGTGGTATGATCTGCTAATTTTAACAGTTTGACAGATGCTGAATGGGATGTATTGGTGTAAAGAGAGTGCAATAGAGCCCTGCATAGTGATAAATGATTGTGGATTTTAACAGATTGTTTTAATACTGGACAAGAAGTTCAGGATCTATTGACATGATACAGTATTACCACTTATGGCCAGAAAAGAGTTGTATAGCTTGATGGGTTTGGTGTTAAAAGCTGAGCTGGAATCAAGGAACAGTCCACATATGTGAACATATATGGACTTAACTTCAAGGTGTTGGAGAATGAAATGTGTGCATAGTGACACTGCATCATTCATTTCCCTATTTGCCCGACAGGTAAATTGGTGAGGATCTAGCATAATATGCATAAAGTTCCTACAGACTAGACACTTAAAGACCTTTATACCCGCAGATGTGAGTGAAACAGGCCTATGATGGTTAAGACAGGTTATATTATTTTTCTTAGGCACTGGAATGATTATAGCAGATTAAAAACAACAGGTACAAACAAAAAAACAAACACCAACTAGAGACAGGTGCCGTTTCACATTTGTATCTTACCTGAGGGCCACCGAAGAGTCCTCTAGAGGGTGGCAGATGCCATTAAATCACATACACATACATTATTTGAGCACTTTTGTTTGCAGGTGATTGAAAGGTGGAAAAACAATTGGGGGTTGAAGAACAACATTTTATCCTCAAGTATTTTCAAATACAAGTATCGCTGTGTGTGACATAGTGGCCCAGAACGAATGAAACATGAATAAAATTCTCAATGAGTGAATGTACTTCATCATGGTGAAACATCCAACACATCTTCTTCACCTTCTCTGAGACATGGCAGGTCCAGATGTTATCCACTATAGATCAACTACATCTCACTGGATGATTCCAGCTGTCAGGTTCAACATCTGTCTAGAATTGACCCAGCGCTTTATGGGTGGGGGCAGGGGTGGATGGGTGGGGGGTATTTGCTGGGTGGGATTTGTCCCTGCAGGATTAACAGCCTGGGTCCTGGGTTGTTCAGACGGCAGCTGTGTAGTTACTCATCACGTGGCGAGATGAGTAGGTAGCAATAATAATAGGACTGAGAGGTTCCTGTATGTAGAGGTGGTGGTGGGAGGGTGGGGTCATGTTCAGAACCAAAGCTGTCATGATACCACTGAGTGTGCCCAGTAATCCCACTGCTTCGACTGACAACACATGTTTTTCCTCTGTATGTCTGCTGATACGGGTGGGTCATTTTCCATTTAGGTAAATTAGTGCAAATTATCAGGTCACAAAGTAAATGTGAGATATCTCTGGACATCTGAAATGGGATAAAGACAGGCCCAGATTATTTAATGAGGACAGAAGGCAGAGCTGCAGTCTGGAAACATCTGGATCTCTTTAATGGAAGTTTAGTCTTTAAGGAGATGAAATCACCAGGTTTTACGTCTGTGATTAAGGTCTCAACAAAAACATCAACAGAATCATCAAAATCAGTTGTGGGACATTTTCCAAATTATAGAAAAATAATCACGACGACAGGATGTATCAACTGATTAGGTTTTTTCTATCTACACTGTCAACGAGGTGATTTAAAAGTGTCAGCTTGTAATTTGAACTGTAGGTGGCGACAAACACCAGCTTTCTTCTGCGCTCATTTGCGTGATGCAAATATATCACAATACAGGAAAATGAAAAACTGTTGTGATACCGTCACAATAAAATATTCAGCTATTTATATATTCCGTATATTTCTGCAAATAGTTGTATTTTAATGCAAATTAACGCTGAAAATACCGGTGCTGAATGGATCAATGTGTATAATATCTGTCTGTATGTCTGTCTATTTAATTCTATTACAAACGCATTTGTTTTGTTTTTATTATCCGTATTTTTTTCCTCCACACAAACGCCAATGAACTTTATTTTGAAAAACCCAGTGTCTGACGTCACTACGTCAGGTATTACAGGTAGATATGATGAACCTCGGCCTCTCCCTCTGTGATCTCACCAGAAGCTGAATTGTTAGTGACTAGTTTCTTGAGATTTTGTTTTCTTTTGTCATTGACGATTTAAAAAAGAACAAATCAGGAACTTGGTTTTTCCGATGAAGTTGCGAAAAGTGTGAGTTAATAATGAAGCGTCTCGTTGAGTGGAGTGATTCGTCTGATGATTGAGGCGCGTGGTGTGGAGGAGGAAGCAGCTTTTTAAATACGACGAGCCGGTGACAGGTCACTGAAACTGATCCTGGTCCTAAACCATAACCAGAACCTGAACCAGAACCAGAACCAGAACCATGCTGCTGATGATGATGATGCTCATACCGCTGATGGTGGTGGTCAGCGCCGCTCCCGGTGGTGAGTACATTAACATTAACACACTATTTGTTATTACAAGCAGGTAGGGACACTTAGGTACTTGTTCAGTAGCGTTACATTTTATACTTTGTAAATGTGGAGTCAGTTTTACAAACTTTCTATAATTAAATTATCGTATAAAATTAACATATAAAACTGTATGTCAATGTCTCAGTGAATGTACTTTGCCTCATTTGTTTTTCCATGATACTAACAAACTTGGCAGCGGTTTCTTAACGACTCTGGAAAGTCCAACACACCCAGGTGATTGTTAGAGAAACAATAAAACAAGAATATGCAGCACTTGATGGTGGATGTTGTCAGTCAGCAGCGTCAAGCATGGATGGATGAGTTGAAATATATGTGTGAGTGTTGATACAGGCCTGAACCGAGCTGAACTTTAGTGTTTCTGCTGTCCTCCCTGATGACCCCACCTCCAGGACCACCCCTCATCCAGCCTGGACCAGCCTCGGGAGATGGACACATTATATTTCAGTCATTTGTTGACTGACTTTGCTTTTATCCACTACAACAAGCTACACATGAAAGTCACAGACAATCAGGGGTCACTGAACCAAAGAGGATGAACACACCTACCTCCACCCTCCAGTAACTAGTAGTCGTTCAAGTAGTTTGCACTAGTTCCTATTTCTTCATAAATAATAAAAAAACTAATCAAACTAAAATTAGTTCCACTGTCCTAAACCTAGACTGAAATGAAGATTGAGTTTTCTAAAAGACTCAATAACAAAAGTACTACAGTATATATTTATATTAGCACCAGTTGCCACTGTTTATACCCAAATAATAATTAAATATGTCTAGAAATTCTTGTTTTACATTAGTTTTTTCTGCTGGGAATCTTAAAACTTCCTGTTTCACAGTTACTACAATCTTCTTGACCAGTTGAAGGACTTTGGAGGAAAAAAAATGTTTTGTAGAAACACCAAACACCTTTAAGTTTTCCTTTTTATTACACTTTGTTTGGTACTTTGATTCTTTTCTAATAGCTGTGGAAAGTCACGATTGGGCTCAAAGTTCAGCTCTGTGCAGTTTAATAAGCATGTTAAGTAACAATAGAGTGATTGGGCATGGAGTAAATATATTGACTCATTTTTTCAGTTTATGATGTTGAAAGGAAATGGGGAGTTTCCTGATATGCCTGCCTTTATTTTTAGAGATGTGAGAATGCATGTGTATGTGTGTGTGATTTCCATTTTAAGTTGAGTCATTTTTCTGCAGTATTTCCCAGGCACAAAGTCAACTTGTCCTATTGTAATATCTTCACACTTGTACTTCTAAACATTGGAGGCTTGAGGGATATATTCAACATGTCTGACTGACTCCCTGTTGAAAACAAAGGCGAGGTCTTGATATAAGTACTTGATAACAGCGCTGATTACATCAGTTCCTGGAACATCGGTTGTGATCTATACCCGTTGATGGGATTTCTGGAAAAACTCTGGTTTATTTACGTCCCATGCTATCTCAGCTTTGATAAAATGCCTTTTGAATTTATACATGGAAAATAAAAACCCAGCCTGTACAGACGCACATGGTCAAAGTTTTGTGGACACACACTTATGTAATTTAAGTCTGGGACTGTTTTGTGGTTTGTCCATTTAGGTTTCGATTAAAGAAAATCTTTATGTTATGGCTTAAAATGTTATTTTAGACAACAGAGATCCTCCAACTTTATTGCATCAACACAACATAAACCAGATCGTGTTAAAGAGCTCAATGTTGCCAAACACATTTAAGACGAATTGAATCATCAGAAGTTGCCACCGTTATCTTCTTACAACACATCAAGAGTCAGTTTGTCAGTTGCGCACCGTGTTGGTTCACTTAGGCCTTCAGTTTGTAAGGTCACAGAATTTCTTGCGATTGCAACATCATGTGCCTGTGTGTGACAGAGAGAGAGCTGAACAGTCATGGAGATGAATGAATGCAAATATACGATTGTTTTTAACACTGTCTGTCTGTCACAGCCAACGCTGCCATATTCAAATAATTATACCACACACGGTCAACGACAGCTGATCATCAGTTACAACAGTAGGCTAGATTAGGATAGTTAAATACATTTGCCCACAAGAGTCTAATAGAGTGATCTACTGTAGCAGCTACGCTAAAGAAAACACCTTAAAAAAAGGGCGTTTCCAGTAGACTGATAACAAGATCTGGTTCAGCAGCAACAGCAGTGGACACATTCTTTTCACTCAAGCTATGTAAGAAATTCGTCAACAGTTAGAGGTAGCCCAGGACACGTTACTGGGCCCAGGCGGCATAAAGTCTTTGAACATCAAAATCTGACTGGCTGATGATTCTATCACTGGTGTTTATTACAAACCAGTAGAGGCTAGCGGTGTCTGTAGCGATAGCCCTCGCCAGCTGAAATCACTGCAGGGTGTTTAGGTGACTTTTGATGTAGGAAATTCCAGTTCAGCCTCAACAAAACTAAACATAAGTAATGTTGTGGATATTACACAATTGAAAGTCATCAGTAAATAATCAAGACAGACATTTATTTTTACACACACTAATTGATTACACTGCAGAAGACCCTGCTGGCCCTGACGATCCATCGCGGTTCAGTTCAGAATATGACTAATATAAACCTGTTGTTGTACATTTGCTTCCTCATTACTGTCACCTTTGTGCTGGTTTGATGTCACTGATTACAGGAATTGCTTGACTTAAACTATGCTACACCACTCCCAGTCATAAATATTTTTATTCTTGCAGAGATGGCAGCAGATCTAGTTTCAGTCAGGTGTACCATTAAATAATAAACTCATTTATAAATATTGTACAGCTTTGGCACCAGAACCAAATGGACTGAGTGTCTGAACTGGAGGGGTCCATCCTCTGGGGAACATGACAGTGTGTGTCACTACAGTCTGGTTTTGTACTGATGTATGGAAATACCCCAGTTTGTTTATGGGTGTTTGTCTCTTTCATTTCCTACTTGCAGCAGTTCCACCTCCCACAGATGTGACCTTGAGCTGCCAAAACCTGAAAACTACAGTGAGCTGGAAATACAAGCAGGATCTACAAACCAAATTCAAAGTTGAAATCTGGCCTGAATCACCTAAGAATGAGTACACTGCCTTATATATATATACATATATATATATATAGTTTGTTGTTTCTCCTGTGATTCATTTGTTGTATCCTTGTGTTTTGACTTTATTTAAGGCGTGATTTCATCAAAACCAAAGAGCATCAGTGTGATCTCAGTCATCTCATCTGGAAATCTCATCAAAACTACATGGGCTTCCATTATGTCAATGTAACGGCCATACAGGAGGGAAAGAGTCTCATCCAGTGGTGTCTAATTCTCTCACCTTCAATAGCAGAACAGCAGCTGATACAAAATGTAAGTAACATGTAGGGGTAGAGGGTCAACGATTGAACGTGAACAAGTCTCTCGCTCTGATAAAACTTCTCTTTACAGGTTCTTTAGATTTCCCTCCTGTCACTGTGACTGCAGAGGCATCAAAGATTTCAGTCATCTTCAACAATCCTTTCATCTTCTATAAAGAACTAAAGCAAGCTGAAAAACCAGATAACACCTTGATTGAATTCAGCGACGTTTCAGATCATGTAAGTACAAGTAAATAGCCACAAAATATCTGCTTCTTGATAATTCAGAGCCCTCTAAGATCTAGAATCTCATCTAAAACCCTCCATGAACCCAACTTTTGACATTTCCACAGTGACGATCCAGGGTCAGGTCGTGGTGGCAGCAGGTCAATAAGGTAGTTTAGGTTTGTGTTTCCAGACTAGATGACATGTATAATCCCTTCAGTGTGTTCTGGATGGAGCCTGAGGTCTCCTATAGCCACAAGAACCAGGCGTCCTGAAGCGTCACAATCAGATGAATCAACTTCTTTTGACGCTCAGAAACATCATCATCCTGTTTTTAAATCCGAGTCCAAACACTGTGCAGATGAAACTCATCTCTATTGTGTGTAGTAAAGTTTCATCTTTCGACTGCTGCCACAGCTCATGACCAGAGATAAAGGTCAAGACGTATTTCAACAACCTTCTGTTCCCAAGCATGGAGTATATTAAAACGATATATTATCCATTGTTATATGTTAATATCTGTGTTCTGTGACTTTCAGAAATATTTCACTGCAGACTGCAATTGGAATGACGCCTTTTGCAGATATGATTTCGTGTCCCTTAATGACACCGAGGTGTGTGTCACGCTGAGCGGAGAGTTGAGCGGCGAGAACCACGTCGACAGAATAGCATTTAGACAGACGGACCGCATCTGTGCCACGAAAACAAATAGTAAGTCTGAGCTGGAACAAACAATTTGCTGTAGGATGAAAACGAAATGGCGAAAAGTTCGAAAAGGAAAAAAGTGGACGCAGCATCACAAGTGAATGATTGGCATGAAGACATTGTGAAGCAATAAATAAGTCAGGGGAAAAATTGGGTGTGGTAGAAACTCATGGTGAGGCTCAGCAAAGACTTTAAACCAAATAAACCAGTTCAGAACTTTTTACTGATCTGGTTTGCATCCATTGTGGTGAATTGATGGTCACAAAACATGTTTTACAGTAACAGTGGTCTTTACCTTTGAGCTATATCCTATCAGTTTGCTCAAGTCCAAGTGAAGGTTAAAGACATGTCCTCACACATCACCCAGGAACAGAAACAGTTGGTTGTCTAACTGAACCTTTTCTTTTCTTCTATTGCAGATGTCTATGTGATAATACTTGCTGTGCTCCTGATTGCCTTTGCCCTCATAATTGGTGTGATAACATATTTAACCTACACAGGGTTTAGAACAAAACCACGAAACCAAGACGAAACCAAGAATCTCATATCTCTGGTAAGGTGTCCAGTGACAGGGTTGTGTGGGCTGGGGTTTGTAATTCTGTTGTTTTTGGTCTTTTGTCTAATCAAGTTTATTTGTACAGTGGCAAATCATAAAAAAGCATTTATCTCAAGATATTTACAATATAGAATGAGGGGGGGGCACCCCGACAAAAGAAAGCAGATGAATGTGATTAATAAGTAATATATTGATATAAAGACAGAGAGGGGAGGTACATTGCATCATGTGAGCAGCGTGATCCTATAGCAGCTTACCTAGAGAAAGGTCCAGGACCCACCTGAATCATCACTAACTATAAAGTTTATCATAGAAGACAGTTTTCAGTCTAACATTAAGCCTTTTTGTGAAACCATATGGTCTCTTTGTTTTCTTGTAGAATTTTGATAAATTCATAGGGAACCGCCAACTGGTATCAGAAAAAGAAGAACAGTTTGCCACTGATATTAAACTGATTCCAGTCAAGTTCAAGGACAACCCCCCGGACGATGACAGCTGCTCGGATAGCTCCTCCCTCCCCTACATGACCAGAGACCAGAATGGCGCAGGGTTAATGTCTGAGGACCCCATGAAAACAGAGTGTTCTCCCATCAAAGAGGAACCAGAACAGCAAACTGCCTATGATTCTCCACATTTTATACAGGACTTAGGAGACGGAGACCCAATACTCGGTTATGGAGGATTGAACAACTGTTAGAAGTCTTGTGTTCGACCAGCTGAGGATTCAAATTGTCGCACGTTTACCGAGAAACTAACGATGAACCAGTGTCCTCAAGCCTGCGATGACACACTCAGGGAAAGCAACACAAGCTTGATCGCTTTCGCCCTTCAGAGTGGACAGAACTAATCCAAACTTTACTCTGTGAAGTGCTTGTTTATCCGTCTTCCTCTTCATTAAAACTGATGTCAGTTTGCCATTAACGGCTACCCATAATGCCTCAGATGGACACCAGCTGGACCTTTGCACAGATCACAGCCTCCGTACAACCTCCACAAGACTTATTTAAGGACTTTTTTAAGTTTGTGCAATTTGAAGAGACAGAAGCTCTATGTTGTTTTTTAATGTTTTGTTTTTAAGGTGACAGTTCAATCGAAAACCACATGCGCACAGATTTCTACCTTAATGTTTTCCAGGTGTCTGAGTTCAAACACCAAAATCCACATATACAATCAGGTTTTGACTCAACACTGTACTGTAGTTATAGGTAAAAGGATGTCTGATCTTCACGCTCTGAGGGTTTGTTTTTTAATTATGAATGAAATCATCTGAACGGGTGTGGTAAAACAGGAGTCGGTGTCAGTCACACACCCGTCTGTTGTGTTTCCATGTGCTGCTTCTGCTGAGACGTGTAACCAGCAGAACAGGCTTTGTAGACAAAGTGTGGGAGTGTTGTTCTTTTGTTTGCATTGAGAGGTGTTGAGTAGTTTGTCCAAATGTCCTCAGGGATGATTGCATGCACATTAATGAGATGAGTTTTATACAGTTGGTGTGGTTTCTAATGATTACAATAAAGTAATTTCACAATAATAGCTTCAATTAAAACCAACCCTTCTTTCCCTGACACGACCGCCGTCAACCATGAAACTCAACAAATGTCCGATGTGAAGACGAAGGAATGTGGACGTTCTGTTTCGAGCCACTAAACAATTATCAGCTCACTTAAAGGAAGAGGCCAGTTTTTCTGTTTGTGAATATGGGTCCAAAACATTTTTTTAATATTTTGAGGAATATAAACATTTTTTAACATGTGTTATGATATGAAAAAAGTCTACATGCTGGTAGAGTCAGACAGCTTCACTGGACACAGAAACGAGTCTGGATCTGTCCAAAAACAAGAAAATCCACCCACCAGCACCTCAGACGTTCACGGTCACACTTCATCTCCGTTTCATCTGAAGTGTGTTTTCTCTAGTGACATTAGGGTCACAAGAGAAAATAATAATAAGCAGCAGGGAGCAGAGGCAGTGGAGGGTAATAAGTTGTGAGCAAACCAAGTCTTGTACCAAAAAACTGCTCAGGTTTGATACTCAGCCTTTAATTAGTCCTGAGTTTGAAGACCTGAGTTTTTTTTGCTGTTGTTGTTGTTTAGTTTGTTTTTACAGATAAAATTCATTTTGATTTAAATTTTAATTTTAAGTCACAATACATGAACGTCATCCTGTGGTGATGTGCCTTGTTCAGGTTTTTTGTCCCGTCAGATCCACCGAGGCTCCGAGCGGCGTGTCCGCTGATAAAACAGTCTAAAAGCACCGGCTGCAGCTGCTAAAGCTTCAGGCCTTGAATGTTTGTTCTCAGGTTCAACATCTGCTTCTCTTGTCGGACTTTTTCCTCCTTGAACGCCATCTTGTTGGCTTTCTTCTCTACTCTCCTCTCCTGAAAAAACAAAACACAAGGAAGAATTTAACACTTTATACAAAATTGATATACGTTGATTTAATCCTCCTGAAATTAATGTGATACAGTTGTGTTAACTGACTGTATGAATGTGAACATGTTGTCTTTTTCCTGGTGTGCCTCTCCACTGGGGGGGGCGTGGCCAAATCTCAATTTTCTCCACAGATTTTTCTGAACTCGTGATCACATGACCAGCTGGGCCTATGGTTGCCATGGACCTATTCCTGTTTTCACTGGTTTTATTCTGAAAGTCCTGTTTCTCAACTGTTATTTATTTATGGAGGGATTTTATTTTGAAAGGTTGACAGCCACTAACTAGCTAGGCCTGTCTCATATCGTGTGTGTGCGTGTGTCAGTCACAGTTTTTCTGGAGTAAATGAACCTCAGCCTCACCTTTCGCTCCTCTTTGATCGCCTGTTTCCTCGCCTTCCTCTCCTCCTTGCTCTCGTCTTTAATCCGCGGCTGCGTGGAGACACGAGGAAGGTCTGAGTCGTTGATCATCGTCATGCGCTCCGTCTGTTTAGCCGTCAGGCCCCTGGTGGGCAGGACGTCCAGGGGGATGCCGGTCTTGCTGGACACGCGGATCGGCTTCGGCTGAGGACGGAGGGAAAACAACGAACAAACAAAAACAAATGAAAGGTGCTGTATGTGGGTTCCCTCTGCTGCTGAACATCACTCGCTAACACTCACAGCCATTACTGCATTTTCTATAGGGATGTAACAGTGCATGGATCTAGATCAATACGTTGATTCAATGATTAATGATGATTAACAACTTTGTCGTCAGTAAATATCGTATTGTTGTCCAAAGAACTGATATAATATCCTATCATGAAACTTGTGGTTTACACTTCTAGTGTTCTGATAGAAGTTGTGTCCAAATTGAAGCGATGCATCTTTCCTATCCCAAGATTCATTGCAGCTCAGGTGACTAAAATGAACAAAAATTAATAAATGAAAGAATTTTTCAGTATTTTCAGTATTTATCTGCCACACGTAAAATGTCGCTGAATTTCTTCTTGTAACAGATGCAAAAAAAAAAAAAAAAAAAAAAAAAGCTTTCCTCCTCATCTCTGGAGACTTGCACCTTTTCTTTTTTATATCTATTTATTTTCTGTCAACTTTTTTTATTTTCTCTTAATCTAGTTTCATAATTTATTTTATACTGTCAAGTGGACAAATTTCCCCTTGAGGAAATTTACTTAAATAAAAATATATTCTATTCTGAAATTGATACTGTTGCTAGGCAACAGCAACAGTATCTTCAGTGTCTCAGTGTCTTCTTTAAAAATTGTGATGACAGTTGTGGTGTTTTAAGGCATTTTGTTGCAAGAAAGTTGTGGTGGGGGGGTTTGTCCTCTCTTAAAAGGGTGTGGTGATTTTTTTCCTTTTGAAGGGAAAAACAGGCAACTCTCGGCTTGCTCTTGCAACTTTACTACAAAAAACATCTAAAAACACCACTACTGTAAAGGGAAAAATGATATAATGGCTGAATTTGCGTTTATAGTTGAGATCACTACGTCGCAGAATCCTGGAGGGTCTGAGAAGCGCATAACGCAAACACATTAGAGGTGTAAAAGTATGACACCGTCTCATTCTGTCTGCCCACAGGATGCAGCCCTTGAAGTGGGACACAGCTGGTTAGCGTGCTAACTCTGGTAGCGGCTAAGAGGCCACAGGCAGGGAAGCACAACAAGAGCGAACGTTTGTGCCGTTTTCCACCAATGGAGGTGAATGAAGACCTGAAGTTTGATGCTGAAGTCACGTTTCTTTTACACTGACAAACCTGAAGTCAACCTGGAGTCAGACCTGAGCTGAACTGGGACATAAAGTCAGATCTTACTCTACATATGTCAGAAGGTCTTGTCATACCTTTGGTGGGTCTTCAATGACTTTGGGTCTGTTGTATATGTTGGAGTATGTGCCTGGAGGAGAGAAGAAACACAGTGAGATACAGTTTTATGAATACTTCTAATGTATCTAATACTATTAAGTTGTAATCATCTGAGCTGGGACAAAAACAAGTGCAAAATGAATTATTCCATGAATCTTATCACATCCTTCAGCCTCAAACTGACGTAAAACACCTGAAACACGCGTTCAAAGAATGAAAGAATGACTAGAAAATACAAGACGCTACATCAGAAGACAGACAGAAATCAGTCTGCAAGTTAAATCTTCTGCAAATCATTGACAAAAGGTATTTTACTGCACTGGCACTGCAAGAGAATTGATGTCAAATTCATCCATTCTGTCTCTACGCAACAAGTGTTTAACATCTAGTTTGTTCATGTGACACATGAAGCTTTGTTTCTGTCCAGTTCTTCTCTGTCCTCATACTTTAGAAATCTACAGAGAGAAAAACATGAGATGGTTCATTAGTTTGAATAAATCCAGGACACGTTTTACTAAAACATTCACAGGTTTCTATTACACTGTGAGTTGAGGACAGTGGCACCTTCCTGTGATTCGTGAAGTGAAGAGTGTAGAGAACACACACTTTGATTTACATCACATTATTATGAGGAAGAGACTGAAGCTTTGAGATTGAACCATAGGAGATAAATGTGTAGAAGTTTTGATAACTTGAGGACACATTTTATGAGAACAAGGGCACGCTATAATGTTTTTCTCTCTGCAGAAAATCAAAATCTCTTCATCAGTAACTCAGTCTCTGAGGAGAGGAGTTCAGTGACACTGCCATAAAACTCACAGTTTACAGGCGTCTCTCTGATTCAGTTTTGCTGCTCCAGACACTGAAACTTACTGTTAAACTTATTTCCTACTTACTAAATCATTCTCTCTACTCACACACTCATACCTGGCGCCATTTTCCCAGACGATGTATATCGCACACCCCTAGTTATATGTGATTTCTCGAAGCAAATCTCCTCTCTGGTGACTCACAGCTACAGGAAGTAGCTACAGTTTGTCTGAGAAGTCCATAAATCTCACAAAAAAGCTGCAGGTTTGAGATCTTTTCCTCTAAACATCTCTACCATGAAGAAGTTCGCGCCACTACCTCACCGCTAAACAAAATATAACAAGACATTTTATTACATTCAGCACGCTGTACTCGGATCAGCTCCAGGCAAGTTGTTCCTGCTGAGTTGGAGAAGAGGAAGTGGGGATAACAACTCACTGATGATGGTTTCACAGTCCCACTTCTCTTCTGGAGCCTCGATAACAACAGTCTCCATCTGCTCTTCCTCCTCCTCGTCATCTTCCTCTTCCTCCTTCACGACAGGAAGTTCTTTGGGACCCAAGTCTTCAGGCCTCAGGGACCTGAACCATAAGAAAGACACAAATTCAGTCAAAACAAAAGTACTTGCTCAACATGTTCCTCCTTCCGATGAACAATGAGTTGATGCAGCGTTTCTCATCCACCAGACGTTTGAACTAAAGTGACTTCACTCACTCTCTTTCTTTCTGTTTGAAATAATCTCTTATAACTTCCTCCAGACGAGCGCTGTCCGGTTCGATGAAGCCCTCCAGCTCCGCGTTGTCCAGAGCGCCGATCTCGTCGTCATCGAACTGCTCGTAAAACTGAAACGACACAGACAACAGTTTCGAACAAAGTCGGACAAGTGACCGACTCCAGAGAAATGTCATGCGACCGTGTCACGGTCAGCCATGTTTTGTTTTTTTGTGTTTGTCGTCATGTACCCCGAAATCCTCGAAGCAGGAAATGAGCGTGAGAACAGGAAGTGGGAACATTTCAACTTGTGACTTGTCTCAGAGACGATGTTAGTTGATCTACACCTGCAGCTACTTGGACGTCCGGTTTGTTTCCGAAGTAAAACAGTGAACGCTGCCACCTCGTTACCCTCAAGTCATTACCGGGCTGTTTGTGCAGTAGGTTACACGTCACTTTTTCGTTATTGTTCTGCCTGAATGCTTTTTCCACAATAATCCCTCATGGCTGGTACCATCTGTTGTGAGTTTGACATCACAGGCAAATATTCTTGGCAACATGTACTAGTCTGCACACAGCAAGGTTGAGTGTAGATGTTATTTTTCCCTGTTAGTACTTTGTTTCTATTACTATACTCTGGTGCATTTAAATGTCAGATTAACTTTTCTTGTTCTTCGTTTCCTTTATTTTATTGATCAAGTTCACATCTCGTTTAGTTTCTCTGTTGTGTTTTTTGTACAGTTATTTTAAATTTTTACCAAAAACACAACATAGAGGAGAGACGGGGAATGGTTGTAACAGCACCAATAAGTAATGACATTAGATCATGTGATATGAATTTCCTTGTTCTTAGTAAACCACAGGAAGATGCTTTAGTGTGCTAAACACAGCAACAAACCGTCCATGTTCATGTTTCTGTGCATCTGACCAGCAAATCCTCCACATGTCCAGCACCGCTGCACTACTCACTGTCATCTCAGAGCCTTAGACTAACCACTCATGACCACAGAGACGTCGCCATCAATTGTTGAAACAAGGCTGCCCCCTTGTGGCAAAACACAGGAAATCACTAAGTTCTCTTGCTCAGACTCTTCAGTGATTTGTCAACTTTTCATGAGTTTATGTGAGGACGAGGAGCTCAGCTAATAAACTCTGCATCAGTTGCTCACCTTTTCGAAGCGGTCGTCCAGCAGAGAGAGCTGCTCGTTCCTCCTCATCACAGACGACGTCAGTGAGTACTCCGTGAACCGACTCTTAGTCTCTTCATCCATGAACAGAAACTCCCGACCAGGGCCGCCCCCCTCCTCATCGCCTGAGAACCCCCCCTCAGAGCCAAAGTCACCCTCATCGTCTGTGTCCTCCCACTCGCCATCGCATCATCGCCATCTTCATCGTAGTCATCGCTATTTGTGTTACACACAAACAGGAAATCAACACTTAGGAGCTTTGATGAGTTTTCTCTTCAGTTATAATTTCCTACCAAGGTGACCTCTTCGAGCTAAACATTTATACTTTTTAAAACTCTTTAACTCATGATTGGATAATAAAAACCAATGGATAAATGCACTTATCATTTAGTTAAGTGTCACATAATACTGAAAAAAAATCCCTTCACTCTGTGTTTGTAAAAAAAAATTTGATTTCATATCGATGTGTATTAGTCAACATATATACAGACGATACTGTCGCTTCTATGTGTTAGAGATGAGTGATCTGTCAGAAATTCAGTACAATTTGGTGAATATACACAAACTACAACATAGTTTAGAATATTGTTTAGAAACTCTGAATATTGAATAGAAACTCTGACAATTATTCCAGTCAACGTTGCACTCAATTTAAAGGAGTCAGGGGCATCTAGTGGTGAGATCGCAGATTGTCCCCAACTGTGACTGGTTTATATCTGCTCTGGGCTAATCATCATCATAGTTTCTATTCAGACTTGATTTTCTACAGCTTCATCAGATGTGACAACAACCTCTGAAGAAGAAGAAGTAACATACGTTCAGGTTTCAGTTCTTACTCTGTGCCCATTGCTGCTCCTGCACTGTTTGCTTTGATGATGAAGTCGTCGTCCAGGATGTTGTTGGGGTCGTCGTAGTTGAAGTCCTCGTCGAGAGCAGCCACGATGTCGGGGTCCATGTCCAGACGTGGTCCTGAAAGAAAAACACAACAACAACATCAACAAAAATGACAATGTCATTCTGAACCTGTTTAAATCTGTTTAATAATCTCTAATCTGCTGGGGATTCCATTGGATTTTTCAGTCTCTGAATCAGAGGAAAGTATCTCAGAGTTTTAGCCTCACATACCAGTTAGTTTAATTAAACAAAAATAATTCAGAAAATATACATAACAATGATTTTACTCGCTGAAAGTGCACAAGATGAAATCCATCAATGTTGCTGCGCTTTCAACAATTCACCAACAGTTACAGATAAACTGCTTTACAGCGTTTTTACTCTGATGAGCTGTTTTACCTGAGATTGGAGCAGCTTTATTCAGGAGTCCCACCTCCTCCTCAAACTCGGAGGCGAACACTGACGATGGCAGGTTGATGGCAGCCGACTGTTCGTCAAACAAAACAGTAAATCACTTCTTTAACACAATGAACTGGAAAGCCTGGTAAGATGGCAGCTCCTACAGCTAAAATCATTTGTTTTTTTGATTTTCATGAATAAAATCTGTGATTGAATTACTTCTGTCCCGTTGGCAACAAGCAGGTTGTCACAAGATGTGTATATACTGGCAGAGTGAAAATATCAATATCACATCCATATCATCTCTTTGTCAAAACCCCTCAGTCTCTGAGTAAAACAATTTGATCTTCATGACTGAGTCTGAGCTTGATGACTCTGGTTCAACTCACAGGGAGGGCCACATCTACATCGGCCTCTTCATCCTCCTCGTCTTCATCATGGAAGTGAACGCGTCTCTCAGCCGCCACCAGCTCCGACGCACCAGACGCCTCCTTCAGGTGCTGCAGGTAGTCGTAGTCGTCGTCAAAGAAGACGCCAAACTTCCGCTGCTCCTCGCGCCTCTTCTCTGCTTCCACCTGGAAAAATGGTCACAGACGCAAAGCAACAACAAGAATCAAAGACTCTTCTTTTTTTAATTTTTAAGTCTCTTCAAGTGTTTTCTCTTTGACTGAGCTGCGCTCTGCAAGAGTCTTAAGCCACTACCAACTTTGTTGTCTAAGCAAAGAATAATGACAACTCACATCTATTTCTCTTCTCATCACACTTCACATCAGATTTTAAATGTTTTCTTGTCCTCAATCTTCACTTAATATAACAGCTTGAAAACCACATGTTGAGAATCCAGTTTGAAAGTCGAGTTCTGTGATTTTTGGCAACACAGATGTAAACAATGATGTTCATTCTGGTTCCTTTGATTCAGGTTTAAGTTCGAGTGTAACGAGTTGTCACACTAAATATTTGCCACTTAAAACCTATTAAGGAAAACTGACAAAGCCATAACCTAATCTCAACTCATTTACATCTAATTTTGTTTTTTAGAGAGACATAACCGGTTTTTGTAAAATGGTTGAACCACTGATCTGATAAATAAAATCGCTGCAGATAAATTTGCACCTTGGTGGCAGGAAGGAGGACGTGCTGCGGCGCTTTCTCATCAGCGGCCAGCGGATCCCTCTGACTCCTGTGGACAAGGTGAAAGGTCACGGCCTTCTTCTTCTCAATGAACGACTTCTTCTTTCGATGCGGCTGGAGGAGACAAACACAGCAGCAGTTAGTTAGATGTGACAGACAATAAAGTAAATCTGAGTGTAGTTCAGTCGACAGGAAACGATAAGACTTTGGTCTTTATAATTCAAGACTTTCTTTCCAAATTCAAGGCAGACGCCTGAAAACACACAAACATCTGATCGATGTATGAGCTGTAATGTTTGATTAACGGCTCAAATAAAAACAAAACATAACTTTATTGTTTAAAAGTGGCAGTGATGAGTATTTCAAAGCAGATTCACTGCTACCAGCTGTATCATTAGTAAAACGTCAACATTAATTACATTTAATATAAATATCAGTATTAACAGGTTTATTCTGCATTATGAACATGCCACTTATATGTTGATGCCAATTCTTCTATACTTACTTAGTTAAACGTTTAAACAAAACACATTTATTTTACTTGCAACACCCTGGCAGTTTTATTTCTACTTTAGAAAACAAAAAAAGAGTTGACACAAAGCATCACTAGTTACGAAACAGGGGTGAAAGTGAGGGTAAAGTGTGTGTTCCGTTCAGGCTATAATAGCGTCAAAATATAATGATATAAAGCTGTAACACAAACCAACAGTTTATTTTTACGTTTTTATCAGTACTGCGTGTTTTTCACGGACAAGCAGGACTGAAGTTAGCTAACAACATTAGCTTTAGTGTAGAAACGTCGGCTCACCATCTTGTAACGGAATCTCTGACAGTTTCTTCCCGAAAAGTCGAGTTCAAAGGATCCTAAAACCTCAAACAACAGGCAGCTGTTAACACAAATAACTGTGAATTAAACCCAGAAACAGTCGTTAAAGTCGGTCCACGCTGGATTCAGCTTCAACACGATGGTGCTGCTGCCGCGGCCATGACAGGAAGGAACCACTCCGCAGGACAACAGGGGGTGAAACTGATATCAACGTCCTTCGACACGGAGAGCGCAGGTCAACAACTTAAGTATTTGTAGTGAAATATTTGTGTTACTCTGTGATTTAATATGGACACATTTTAATATCAATAATATAACTGTAACTGTGAAATACATGCGTACCCTCTGGTACACATGTATCTTGTTGGTATCGTCCGAATTAAATCGCCTGGCTCGATTCTCTCTTTACGCGACTGAGCCGGTTCAAGTTTGTGTGGCCGCCACCTGCTGGACGGAAGAGTTAACAACATCCACACAACCATTACCTGTTTACTCTGGCTGTTACTTTACTTTTACTAATCTTTTTTACTTTTACTTTATTTGTTTTTTATTTATTGGCACAGGTTGCATCTGTTTTGATGGTATTTAATATTTTTAAGAGTGTTTATTTTCTGGATTATTTTTTATCTTTATCATTATTTTTTATCTTTTAATGTTCTACTTGGTGTAACTGGCTGTTAGGTTTGACCCCCCCCCCTTTTGATAAGGATGAAAATATTACACAACAAATAGAAATATTCAGTTCAAACCAGTGTTGTGGTTTTTATCCACCTGCCTTTTTGATCAGTTCAAGGTTTCATTATATCAAGTTTCCAAACATCTGTTTATAATGATTATGTTTTTCTATAATCTTTGTTTTCTCTGCAGAATACTGGAGTGTTTCAATCTTTGGCGAGTTGCTTTTTAAATGTGAATCAAATGTACTTAAAGTGCACTTATCTTTGCATTGGCAATTAAATGTAGTGAAGTCCAACATTGTGCTTTTAAATGCAGCGGATTCTGTATATAAGGTAATATTTAATAAAAACACAAGTAAAGTGACAGTTGTCAAACTTTAGAGCGTCTCTCCACATTAAAGACAAAATTTCTTAAAAATTTCTTGCCATTCATGCAGAGAGCAGAAAAAAGCAAAACAATGTTTATTCAAAAAGCATAATTCTTCAAAATTCAGTGTTGAACCCCTCACCCTGTCTTCCTCCCCCACTCCAAGACCTCACCTCAGCTCCACATATCACTCAGCTAAACAATGTGAATCATGAAAAACATTACAGCCTCAGTGTTTCTGACACTGACCCTTAGACAGTGACCTCAGGACTTTTAGCCTAATTGAACATGTTTTTAGGTGTAAATTACTAAAAGAGGTAACAAAAAAATCTTTGCAAACACTTCTCTATTGAGGGAGAACAGTAAAGTGTTATTATATTATAGTCATTATGAGACAGACAGAGTTTTATGTTTAATCATAAACAGCCCATGTGTCACACTTCAATAACAAAAACATTCATTTTACCCTCACAGATCGCTGCTGTTGCTGCTCCTCTGCTGGGTTAGGTTTACAAACACACTAATAGATGGAGGCAGCGATGAGGTCTATGAGGTCAAACTGATGTTTTTGCTGATATTGTTTGAGTCTGGTAGAAATATAACAGCTGTTATCGTAGCTGATATCCATGATGTTGTCATCGTACATTGACATGGATGCAGCAGCTGTTTTACAGTTGTCTGGTCTTTCTCAACCGTGAACTGACTGCAAAGATTTTTTTCGCTGTCGATCATTTCCACCCAAAAACACCGAATACTGAGGCCTGGAGTCGTGTTCAGTTGTTCTGGCGGCTCCTGTTTGCTCACAGCTTCTCCTCAGACGTTCATCGACAACATCAGGAACTGTGAGGAGAGAAAATACAGTTAAACAAGCAGCACATTAAGAAAAACCACCAAATTATTTGCAGAAATTAACGTGAAGGTGTTTTTTTTTTTTTTTTTTTTACCTGCATTATGTTCATGTTCACTCGGCCTCGCCCGTGTTTGTCCATCGCCTGGAAAGCTCCTGGTTAAGAAGAGAAAACACAAAGTGTTTATATTAAGCTATGATCAGGACTGTAAACTAAATGATGGAGGATTATCATTTGTACGCACTGAACATGTTCTCCAGGCGAACAATGCAGGTCAGATAGTCGTCAAAGTCAATGTCGTAATTGTCGTCTGCGAACCTCAAGCCGACCAGCTGCAGCAGCTTGTTGTTCAGATGCATGCCTTCATGGGGACAGAGTGGCAGCGTTAACATCAACAACCAAAACCACACCAAGCACAAGATTCACAACATTCACAACATTCACAACCAAATCGTGCATCACGTCCAAAAGGAAAAGTATAAACCCCCTAACACTCAAAGGTTGCCATCTTGTATTAGGATCATTAATGTGTTTTCAAACTTGTTACTGTGAATGAAAACTAAACCGTCACCCACCAAAATATCTCTATCTCTCACGGCTGATGGTTTGTTTTTTTTAGCTCCGATGCCATTTTTACTTCTGTCAGAAATAAAGCAAGTGAAATCTTTCATTTGTGTTGAATGCATCAAAATCTGACAAAGATATAAATTAAATATTACAATTTGATGGCAGCCACCTGTTTCCTGTCACTCTTTACCCCAACTGTCTAATTAAGACACAAAATGTCTTCAGACAATTGCTCCAGAGATAAAGTTCACCTGCAGCTTTGAGAGCGATGCGAAGCTCGTAGGACGACATCTTCCCTGACCGGTCAGTGTCAAAGGACAGGAAGAGCATCTGCAACAGCAACAACAAGTTAGAAACCACACTCACTCTCAATGATTTATATGATTTAATGATGTTTATGCCAAATGTTTTTAATCAACACATACAATCCACTTCTTCATCTTTTCCCAGAAAACCTTAAACTCCTGGAACTCCAGCTTCCCTGTGTTGTCCACCTGGTTCATCACGTCAGGAGAAAAACTCATGTATTTAAAGTTTGAGTTTAACCTGCTGCTTTAAAGACAAAATATATCTATAATTACGTCTGCTGAGAAGTGAGTCAGTAATGTAGAAGGATACGTCCATCAGGTTGATGATACTGTGGCAGGTGCTGAGACTCAGGCCGTCAAATTTAATTTCTCTTCCTACGGACAAAAGATTAAAATGGTAAAATGTCATATCTTCCTTTTCTGTGTGGATTTTTGTCTCATGTGAGCGATAAACAACGGTTGTGTGCTCCCACTGGAGACTCAGTGGCCGTGTTCAGATGAAAGTTACATGAGAAAAATATATTGCGTTTGGTCTGATTACATCATGAATATCAAACAGAAGAGGACCATGAACGGAGCCATGTGGGACTGTATGTCAACATCTCATCACATCGCATCATTTAAACTGTTTTACAGCATCAAAAAAAGTCAGAATAAAAGGAAATCAAACTTGAACATGAACATGTCAAACAATACTTTTCATTGACTTACGTCTGCTGAGAACCCCGTTAAGCATCTGTTGAAGCTCTCTGACGGAGATGGCCTTGTCCTGTGAGTTTTAAAAGATGTAAATCACAGAAATGAGGATAACGAGCTACGATCTATGAAAATAAGCATTTTATTTCGATATTGCCTTTGACACATATACAGACTCTCAGACTCTACAACCTTGACAGACTCTCTAACCTTGACAGAGATAAGCTCCTGTTTTCTTACCTGCCCGGCCAGCTGTTCAAACAGCCTCCTCAGGCCTCTCTCCTCGTCAGTCTCCTCCTCTGGAGGACTGGGCATGGGCGGCTGGCGTAAAACAACACGGCAGCATCAGTATGACTGACTGGACATGACTGAATGTGTGACTGATTATCAGTTTACTTACATCTGGCAGGTCGGCATCAATATTGTCCCCCATCTCCCTGTGTGACAAAAATATGATAAAAAATACAAGATGAATTGTTTTGTTTTGTGTTATCTGAAGAAAACAGTCATTATACTGATCACATCACATCCGTACCAGTTAAAAAATGCCTCATAATTTTTCATTCTTTAACAAGCTGAACACTCACAGAGCTGTAGCCTTTTTCTCAGAGAAGATCCTGACGAGGAAGTCGGCCTCGTGGTGAGGCTGGAAGGTGGTGGGAACCAGCAGGTATTTTCCCGGGGGCAGTGTGAAACGCTCTGACACCTCCCGCATGTTGATGTAGGTCCTGCTACGAGCCTTGGACCCATGGTACCGGAAGAAATCCTTCCCCTGGTGGTCTTCATCATTGGGAGCCTGAACAGGATAAGCAGGGGGTTAAATGTGAAACTTCAAGTGAGTTTGAAGCTCTAATATGTTTGTTTGCTTATTTTTGTCTGACCTCGTAAACTGCAAAGCCAATGGTCTCCAGGTCCAGGCCTTCCTTCCTCAGCCTTCGTCTGTTCTTCTGCATCAGAGCGATCACCACGCTGCACATGTCGTCATCGTCATCTGCGTCCTGCAGCAGCAGCTTGAACTGTGGGTTGGTCCAAAAAGTGTCTGCAGAGTGAAGATGGATGAGTTTTACAGGCTAGTTTGGGATATTAAGACCTGGACTGAGACAAGTGCAACACAAAGAGACAGAGGTTAAGGTTCAGCTGCTGGCCTCACCGATGTAGTTCCTGCAGCCGCCGGCGGTGGATCCACGGATCCAGTTGCCCTCAAACATGCTGACCTCCCAGTGGCGCGTCGTGTTGTCGGTCAGGGCGTCGGGAGTCATGTTGCAGATCTCTACCTTGTCGTAGTTTCTCTTGAAGTCCTCAAACTCCATCCTGGAGTGAGAAACAAGTTGCATTTGGTTTATTAAGTATTATTTATATAAATATAAATAAAACACACACTCAACATGAGCCACAGCTGCAGCAACACTAATCTGACACACTTGATGATGATTATAGACATTAAAGAACAAGTGTCTGAACACTACATTTTTCAACAATTAATGGTTGGTGCAGATTCACCAAAATGAATCTTAATTTCCTCATGTTTTGTGTCTGAAACATATTTATATGTATATATTATATATAAATATACATATTTATATGTATATTTATATATATATATATTTTGGTTATAAACGTTCAGAGGATAAAAAGCTCCTAAAGCAGCTCAGATATTTTAATTTGATAAGTGGAGGTGAAAGAATCACTAGTGATCACGTTCACATCCACATAAATGGACTCAGGATCTGCTGCAGAAACACCCACGACACAGATACAGGAAGTGATTGTCACTAAGAAGCTCCTGGTTGTCAGTCTGGACTTTGTCTCTCTGAGTGACATTTATTTATTCCATTGTGTTTCATTGTCATCTCACCAGAATTCACCGTCGTCTTTGGAGTTCAGCAGGATGCGATTTTTTTCCGCTGAGTCGACGTAGCTCCACTCTCTGGAGCTGAAAACAGAAAAAGACACAAAATGATCACTGATTTTTTATCTTCAATATATTCTTTGTCTCTTCATCTCGGATGGACAGACAGATGTGGGACTGATGTGATCAAGTCTCTTCAATCTTACTTGTCACTCCAGGGGCCGTTCCACTCGACCTGACCCCAGGGGTTTCTGACCCGGATCAGTTTGACCTTCTGACCTCTGACAGTCACCTGAAAAATCAGACCATTTATTGATTTATTTATCATGATCAAGTCTTTAGTCTATTGTTTGAATAAATTCAGAAGATTTTTTTTATTCACGTTTCACACAAAAATGTACATTTTGAAAATATAAATATAATTTTCATATAATTTTAATGGTTTCAAGTATTTAAAATGGATGTTTCACCTCCTCCAGGCCAGTGATGGAGTAGGCGTGTCCCTTCACCAGGCCGGTGGACGTCTTGGCCTCCGACTCTGCAGAGCTGCTGATCTGAAGAAAATGTGAAATGTAAAACAATATGTGTGCACATATTCATTCAATTAGTGTGCATGAGAACGTGTTCTCGGTGTTTACATCGATAGAGCATCCCATCATGGAGCCTCTGTCCAGAGCTTTCTTCATGATCGTGAACAGGTTGCTCGGAGGGTTTTTGGTTTCGAATATTTCTCCGACTCCACCGGTAAAATCCTCCATGGCCTCCATCGTGCTGCCGCCCTTCAAGGACTCATAGCTGCCGTGCAGTCTAAGAATAAATGAATAAACAAACAAAGAGTTTTGTAAAAAAAAAAAAAATAGAAGTTGTATTTTCAGATTTTTGGTGTGCAGGACTTATGAGGATTATGTTTTTCTCCATCATGTTTTTACAGTAGCCCAGAGCAGACAAACCAGACACCTGACATGCTCGGGAGGATTGTTGCAATTTGCAAAAACCCCACAGCTACTAAATTCTACACACTCAACCTTTGAGACCTTTGAGATGACAGTTTTTCCAGGAGTTTTCAGTCATTCTGATGATTGAACATGAAGCTAACGTGTGAGCAGGGATGATGCTAACATACTTATTGTTTAAATAAATTAGATGGTTATGTTAGGAGGTGGTGTAATGTTATCTTTATATATCAATAGGTTAACTTGCAGAATTTTATATTCTAGCTGTTGCTATCAGACTCCTAAACTAAACTTTTATGTCATAGTATTCACACTCCCCAGAGGATGAACCTTCTCCTTGCAGCTGCTATCACCTTTGCACAAAAACGACTCTCAGCACAGACTGAGAACACCTGAGTTTTATGTTCATGGTATATTTACTTGGCGTAGGCTTTCTCCAGGAGGGCGCTCCAGAACTCGTTGTTGGAAGCTGAGTGAAGCATGATGAGACGGTTTCTGACCGATGGCAGCCTGTCGTCCACCACCACGTCCAGCCATTTGTTGTGCTGCCAGAACTGGAGAGAGAGGGTCACAACACAGCTCACTATTTATCGTCTGTAACAGGTGGAGGACGTTTGCCTCTATAGAGATGATGTGTTTTATTTTGGCTCGTTCGTAAGCAGAGGGAACTACAGCTAAGACAGATGTCAATTAACCAATCATGATCCTCAAAAATACTTCTAATTAAAGGTGCTATAGGGACTCTAAGTCATGCCCATCTACTTCCGGTCCATGGGTCCTCTGATCGTAAAAATTATGAACTAGTGCCTATGGAGAGAATAAAATATTTTCTGGTCCCATTTGAAATGTGTCATAGTTTTTCAGATATGATGTTTGTGAATTTTTAATATATTTTTTGACATGGTGTACACTTCTACACCAGGAATGTCAGCTGTGACTACATTTACAAGATACCAACATAGTTTCACACACCTCACGTACACCCATACAATTTTCATTATAAACCATTTATTAAACATATACAAACTCTTTAGTACTGCTCAATATGTTTTTTTAGGATAACTTTTTCACTTTTTCAACTTCACGAAAAAAATCAAAAATAAAATGAAACAATAAACCCCAATTAAGATAATGTTTTTTTTTTTTTTTTGTTCTTTTTTTTTTAAATAGTGGTCTTGAGTTAAAGTGTTTAACCTTTTACTTATTTTGTATGATGTTTTAGGAAAAATCAACTTGTGCAGAGTCAGTGGAATAAATGTGGATGGTTAATATATATCTAATTTACAGTTTGTGCTTCAGTTACTTCATTTATTGTATTTGTATTTTCTGACACAGACTGGAATAATAGAGAGGGTTATACAGTTATACGGTTATATGGTTACACGGCAGATAGAGAGGAGCAGGATCAGCATCAGAGTACCTGGAAGTGAAAGATGCCGGCGTATCTGTGGTCAAATTCCTGGTCATGGGGGACAACTCGGGCCAGTGCCTCTTTTTTCAGGGTCAGGGAAGCGATGGCGGCCAGCAGCCAACAGTCCCCTGTGGTGAGGTGACAAACAGGTGCATCATGGGAATGAATGAGTTAGAAACGTTCACACCGACGACTTAAAATGACTAAATGAGGCGAGTACCGACCGAGTTGTCCCTGACAAATGTCTGTCCTGTCTGCATCGCCCACGATGAACCTTGGGTTGTCACAGAGCTCCTGTGGAGGAGAACAGGTTGGTTTATGTTTAAAATAAACATTGGTGCTTTCAATAGGTGTGTCACATTCCAGGCATTTTAATCAGCTTCGAGATCCCAGGTCAAAGAGGCGTTCGCCACACACAGGCAGCTGAAGCATTCACCTCAATGAAACGCCCAAGATAGATATGTGTAGTAACTTTAAACTGTAGTAACCAAACACGACCGGTGAGCAGGGCTCCACACAGGTCAACAGGTGAAGATCATTTTAAACAGTAAAACTCACACAACATGGTTACTGCAGATAACTTGGAGGTGTGTGAGAATAAAGTCTGAGCTTAGACAGAGGAAAATGCACTTGGCACTATTTACACTGTTCTCTCGCAGAACTGGTTTTACAGCTACAGCTGAATAAATACTTAATTGTCTGTGTTGTATTGAAACCAAAGAAACTGACTTCAGACCACTTCAGATTATTCAGCGTAATATCAATAATTACTGATTGTCTGCTCAGTCAGTCACCTGTAGCGGGTTATTGGTTGATCATTTGTTCAGGTGTCAATGGATAAACTGGAGTTTTGTTCACTTTAAATTAAGACTCTTGAGACTCTCTGAGGTCAATTAGAGGATTAAATGGGATCAGATGAGTATGAAAGCAATAGTCTGCATGAGAGACAGGTGAATGTTTCACCCAGAAACCACATTTCTGTTGTTTTATACAAAATACGACATGAACAGTTAGGAGGACATATTTTGAGACACTCAGTCCTGTGGATGCTGCTTTGACCACAGCATCAGCTGAGCCACTCTACAACTGTCATACACCCACATACCTTAGGCCTTTTCCATTCGATGTGGACAGGAACGCTCTGGCTGAAGAAGAGAGAAGAGTCGACGGCGGGGAAGTCTGGATCCTCAAACAGGACCCCCTTCTGCAGACACTCCTGTCTCAGCTGCTCAAATGACTTCCCGTCCGACTGAGTGTCCAGGGCCTTGGTGGAGCCGGAGGTGCGTCCGGACAGGGTGGACTGGAGCGGCATCGTCTTCCTCAGAGAGATCAGCAGAGCGCAGGTGAAGGAGGACGTGAGGTTTGAGTGTGATGGGGTGAGTCGCCGTGTGTTTGATGCAGGGACGAGCCTGTCAGGTTGGTACGACTGGATGGGACACACCCTCCACAAACTGGTTTGTCGTCCCGTCACGGCGAGTCTCGCCCCTACTGACTCTCTCTCTCTCTCTTTCTCTGGTTTCTTATCTCTCTTGCTCACTCCCTCTCTCTCGCTGGGCTTGGCCTGTGGAAAACAGTAAGAATTCATTCCTGATGGTTAGACAACATCCAATTGCTGAAGAATTCAGATTCTTTGATGAAGTAAAAAATACAAAGACCACACCTCAAAGACAAGTCCTGGGTTTACAAGTTTCCTCAAGAAAATAAATCATTGAACGTAACATTTAAATCCTTTATTTACACAGGTTGACGCAGACAAGCACAGACATTAAAGAGAAACATGAGAACAGCCTTTTAAAATGATCTAGATGAGATAGTTGTCGTTTTTGCTTCATTTTTTGGTTGTTTTGTCAAGTTGTGGGTACTTTGACTCTTTTTGTGTCTGTTTTGTGAATTTTGTGATTGGTTTGTGTCTTGTCTCTCATTTTCTGATAATTCTGATAATTTTGACACTTTCCGTTCATTTTCTGCCTCTTCTGTGTCATTTTGAGGTTATTTGTCATTATGTTGTGTCTTCCTGTTCATCCTCATTATGTCCCTTTCTTCTACTTTTGATCTTTTTCCAGGACTTTGTACATCATGACCTCTTTCTGTTTATCATGTTTGACTGAGCATGACAAACACACGACCATGACCTTTGACCTTTGAACACCAAAATTCAATGCGTTCATTTTTGAGTCCATATATGTATTATTTTCTTTAATTTGTGTCTTTGTACTTGCATGTGTATCTATAACCACTTGTAGAGAGTTAAAATATTATCATAAATAAATAAATCATTAAAATAGATAAATATATGGTCAGAAAACAATTTGATTTACTTATCCAAACACTGATCAAGGTGTATGTCATTTCCAGCTGATAATACAGGTTAACTAGATATAACACTACACTTCTGCCTCAATAAATGATTGAGGATGAATCATATTTGGTCAGTGTGTCAGTAAATTAAGTTATTATTGTCTATTAGTATTTCGTGAACCCAACTGAGCCTGTTGCTGTAGAGACTGGACTTGTGTCGTTGGAGGATCTGAGGCTCATGTTGTTGCTGTAATTTAAACTTTTACTACAGTTTTATTTTGCTAGCTGCACTTTGTTAAGTGTAGGTGTTTAAGGGTTGTGTGTTTTTGTTCTTTACTTTCCTCTTAAAACACTAATGAGCAGCTTATTAATGAAGTCTGTAATTAATCATAATAATTACGACCATATTGTTATTATGTGATGATGATCACTCACGTGTTAATGTTCTTGCAGCATTTTGACGGAAGTGTGAGTGGCTGCAGCTGATGATTATTTTTATTGCAGGTTCATCTAAACATGTAAACATTTTTAAAACTCTGTCATTTAAGAGCGAACACAAGAGAAACAACAGGATTAGACAGTCATGATGATGATGATGATGATGATGATGGGTGAGTCAGTGTGTGTGTGTCTGCTGCACCAGTCTGACCCACAGAGACACATTCCTGCGGCAGACGCTGGATTCCTCACATAGCTGAAGAGCGTGGACGTCAAATAAAACTAACAGGTCGGTGTCTTCTCATTGTATATTTCATTTGTGTCACTGTTCAATCTGTGCTTGTTATGCACGACAGTTTTCTGTACAATAGTAGTGATGCTCAACTCGTTTCCAAGGCAACCGTCTGTCAGAAAAATAACTGTTAGACTCAAACTCTTTCTCTACACGTTTGTGGTGTTTCCTGGTTATAGATGTAGTAAAATATTTGCAATAATGAAAAGAGAAAACTGTTGCTGCACCAGAGATCGACGCTGATATCAACCCTGATGGATGCAACAGATGAAGCCGTCACAGACTCAATATGTAATAAAGACAAATCACAATCATTTCAAGTCCTCTTTATTTCATGTAAGTGAAAATATTAGGTGATTTTAATATTTTGTGTTGAAAGAAGTTTAACAATCAATCCACTTGTGCCACTACCCAACTTTAACTGATGTTCTAATATTTCTAATTTCATATAGATTTTTCTGCATTTTCTATCTAATGTCTAATTCAGAATATCTGTCAGACAACAAACTACAAAAACCACTAAAATATCCATTTTAGAAACAGACACTTTTGTTTTCTAATCCTTCAATAATCCATATGTAAATACTGAGCAATCATACAGAGGGAGGCTGTGCTGAGGATGTTGATGCAGTTGACTCATTTTGGCAATTTTCTGTGTTGCTCTGTAAAAAAAAAAAAATAGGTAGAAAGTTACTATGGTGCATCACTACTGCATCACTTTGATGCATTTTATTTGTTTTAAAGTGTAAACCTCAATAGACTGCTCCACATATGCCCTTCCTGTGGCAGCTGTACTGTGCCTTCATCCTGTAGTGAAATCTTACATTTATACAACAAAAATGGAAAATATATATATATATATATATATATATATATATATATATATATATAGAAAAAAGGAAAAAATAATCTGGAGTTGGGTACCTACATGTGTGTCTGTGATGAGAGGCTCCACAGGACAAATGTCACCATCACCAACTGTAAGACCATGAAGACAAGTCAGTTTCCATTGAGAAAAGTGAACATTTTGAATGGTTTTATTTACTGTAGATATATTTTATATAGCTATATTTAAAAACAAAAACTAGTAATATTTCTTAAATCGACAATAATCAACATCTTTTTCATCAATACTTACGCATTTACTTGGTCAGCAATTTTTTCTTTATACTGTCGTTAGTAGTTCCGGTTTCTCTCCTGTCAAACTGGAGGTGAAAATCTTCTTATTAGCAGCCATTTGTCCACAAATGTTCTCTGCTGATCCTGATGTCTGTGTTCCATTGATGTGGTCTTTTGTCTCTACTCAGGGTTAACTGACCTCAGAGTTGAGTAAACTTGTTGTCACCCCCTGTTCTGAAACTCAAGACTCAGAGTTTGACAGTTAAACAACTCAGAGTTCAGGTTTAAACCCACAGATATTTACACCTGCTTTGTGACACAGGCCCCATGTCTGTATTTGGTTTGTATCAATTTGTGTTTGTTTTGTTTCTCATTTTGTTAATTTTGTGCCACTATCAACTCCATGTGTGACTGACACTTCATTTTGTGTCATATTGTATCTCTTTTTTGTAATTTTGCCACTTTCTGCTCATTTTGAAATTGCTCTGCTAATTTCTGTGGTCATGCCACTCTCACTTTATTGTGTTAATTTATATCTCTGGAAGTCCAGGACTTCCTACCAGGCGTGACTGAGCCCAACAAACGCAGTTGTTGTCACATGACTATTTCACTACTTGATGAGGTCGCCCCAGGTTGCATGTTCCAATTAAAGGGGTGACATTTAGGGGAATAATCACTTTAAAATAAACATTTTATAAGGTCTTAAAATTGTCAGTCTCCATAGCTGTGACCGGATGTTGTTCATCGTCTGTCCCAGTCTCATCAATGCTGTATCTGAATCTTGAATTAAATGTTCAATAGGTCACACCTCACACCTCTGTAAATGGCTTTGTAACCACGATATCTCAGTAATGAATCAACGTCACACAGTAGGTAGGACAGTCCGTACACCTGCAGTGACGCCTACAGGATTAGGTTGACACACGGGCAGATATTTCAATCTATACTCTGCTACTCTCTCTCTGTGTTATTGTTTTTGTTCAATTACCCAGGGACTACACATACTTTATAGATACAGGAGTTCACCAGCTCCCCCTGCTGTACAAACAATGACAAGATCATTTCTAAATCACCACAAACTTCTTTTTCCACATTATGATGTGTTAAAAAATGAACTAAAAAAGGATGAAATGTCCAGATTTGCTGATGTCATCTTGATTTTAAAGTGATGGTCTGGAGTAATTTGAACCCGGGGTCCATTTCAGTGAGTGAGAGATGAAGGGTGGTCCAGATCAGCAGATTCATCATCTGGGCCGCCCTTCATCACCAGTTGTTATGAACACAAGACGTTGGTTAAGTCTTGTAAAACAGTCTTTTTCATAAACTCTCAGTACTAAGTTATCAGTACTTCAGTTTATACGTAGGGACCCTATTCATGCTACTGCTGAAGTGAAGTAATATTTTAAACTTTATTAGTGGTTAAAAAAATGACAATTTAGATACGTTTGGCTGACTGCCCCATTTACTTTTATTGTTAGTTATTTGGTTGTAAAACAAAAGACGGTCAAACTCAATATTACTTCAGCCAACGTAAAATATCTCTTGAGGCGGTGTCTGACTCGTATTCGTGGTGAAATAAGACTCTGGGTTCAAATTTCTCTGGACCATCACTTTAATGTTAGCAGCCTCTACTCTTAGCTTCCTGGGTTCATGCTAAGCTAGGCTAACAGTTTGTGGAGCCTTCTCATTCTCTGTCTGAAAGCGATTCCCATTCGTCATTGATGCATCACACACGTGAGCAGGGGGCAACCACACATCACTTGTGGGGGTAGTAACCCTGTAGCTGAAGAAAGACAAAAAAAGTGCAACTGAAATCAACCACCAGGAAACACTTTATCCCATAATACTAATCTGTGTCATGTTTTAACCACAAACTGATGGACTTCAGACAAAACAAACAAACAAAAAAACAAAAAAACACATGAAACTTCTGTTTAAGTTCAAAATATACACATTTCACTATTTGGGTACAAATCATATTTTCAAATTAAACTCTCCTTTAAATCCGGCAACAGAAACATGTTCCAAACAACCTCATTTCATTTGCTGCTCTTTTTCACTTTTTGTCACCAAGGCACCAGACTCACAACTTCACACTTTGTAATCATCAGCTCCAGAATCTGATTCTCAGTAACACTGATGTCCAGTGAAGACGCTTTGGTAATGTGTGATTATTTATCTCCAAATGAAAAGCTAAACCCTTTTAAGTCTGAGACTTAAAGGGTTACAAAAAATATGAAAGAATATTTAGCCTCGATTCTTTCCTAAGCCGAGAATGAATGAGTGACAACTCCTGAGCAGGTGGCAGCGTTCAGAAAAGAAAAGAAAAGAGTCCAAGTGGTGACCACGTATTTTAACGAACAGCTGGAGACGTTCAAGCTTTAACCTCCAAACAAACACAAAAATGCACACTGTGCTACTGTTCTGCCTTCTCTTGTGCGGTTCCTGTCACCAGCAGCAGGTTACAGGCCATGAACTGGACGTTCAGAACATTGCTGGTGTTTCCAGTGTACAGTCCCACCAGCTCACTGGACGAGCCATCAGCCGGTGTCCCGCCGTGGGAGTTACGGATGTCCCACACCCGCACGGAGTTGTCCATGGACGACGACGCCACCAGGCTGCTGTCGGGGCTAAAAGACAAGCTGGTCACGCTGTCCGTGTGTCCCCGCAAGTCTTTGAACAACGTCCCTGACGCCAAGTCCCACAACTTCACCCGCTGGTCCTCGCCAGCGGACGCCAGGTACTTCCCGTTAGGCGAGAAAGCCAGCGACAGCACGGGACCTCGGTGTCCTGTGAAGAGGCGAACGGACGCCCCCTGCTGGGTGCTCCACAGTCGGACAGTCTTGTCTGTGGAGCCGGTGGCCAAGTAGTTGGAGTTGGGGTGGAATTTGACGCAGTCGACGTCGGCGAGGTGTCCGGCGTACAGTCGCAGAGAGTAGGTGCGGGAGAACGTCCAGAGGCGGGCGGTCCGGTCGTGGGAGCCGCTGGCAAAGTAAAGGCTGCAGGGGCTGACGTCCACGTCCCACACCGGGTAGGCGTGGCCGCGGTACAGCACCGTGTTGGTGAAGCTGCCCAGGTCCCAGTAGCGGACGGTGGTGTCCTCAGAGCAGGACAGCAGGCCGGAGCTGTCCGTCAGGAAGGCGGTGCGAAACACGGGGCCGCTGTGACCTCGCAGTGTCTTTATCTCGCTGCCGGAGCCGTCCTCCTCATCCACCTGAGGACAGACGAGAGGAGAGAGTCACACGATCGTCTCTGCCTGTTAATCACAGCTCCTACGACTCAAGTCAATGAACAGGATGAGTTTCCTGTTCCCTCGTTTTGACAAGTGTCAAACACCTGGTGTTTGCTGGCAGGTTGATCTCACACCTTTGAGTTTTTTATGTTGACACTAATATTTTTCATCACTGGTCGCTACATTTTATTGATGCATCAGTACATTGATCTAATATCAGTACAGGCCGATATTTCCCTTGTTTTATTTTCACAGTTGACTTCAGTTGGTAAATGAGTGAATCCTCCAACCTCAGCATTGATGTAAACTCGCTTCACAACACAACATATTATAATAATGTAGTGTAACGATGGACTGAGTGACTTTAATCATTTATTTAGTTTTTACAACAATTTCTTTGTTTCTCTGTGCAATAAATAAAAACAAACATAATAACATCACCACAAAATATCAATATCATTTATTGGTTTATTGGCCCAATTATTTTTTTTAATTCTTATTTATTCCACGGAGAAACAAAGAAGTCATTGTAAAAAAAATAATGATTTAGGCAAGTCAATCTTTAAGCAGCTGTGTCTCTGACGGTGTGATCCTCCACAGTTTCACCTTCCTCCATCATACTACAGCTGTGTTCACACTCTTCTATCTGTGTATGTTGCTACTGTTGCTGCTGCTGTCTGAGTCTGAACGTCCGACCAGAAACAACCACATCAGACACTGACGTCAGAGGATTCACTCTCAATTATACACTAACGTCAACCAGGAGAATATCGACCTGTACGCGTATCTGATCATATGTGTAAAAAAAAGAAAGAGAGAAAGAAAAAAGACAGCAATAACTTTCTGCTCTATTTCTGTCATCTCACCTCCTCCTCCAGGACGTCACACGCCAGGTGGATGCGCGACACGTCTGCCTGATGTGGTCTGGCCTTCAGCTTCCTGGCTCGGAGGCTCCACAGTTTCACCGTGGAGCTGTCGAAGCCGGCGGCCAGCAGCCGGCTGTCGGCCGACACCTCGGCGGTGTTCAGCATCTGCTCCGTGTGGTGGAAGGCGTAGAAGCACACGGTAGTGAGCGAGGGGGGGCCCTCGCGGACTTTCTTGATGCAGTCCTGCAGAGCCTCCAGAGCTGCCTCGCTTTGCGGGATCCCTGTGGGAACCTCCACCCCTTCCCCGCCCTCTGCACCGTCCACTCCTGCCCAAGTGGAGGCAGAGTTGGGGGCGGCGGTTGCCCCACCGGAGCCTCCGTACAGCTGATAGTCCGTACGCCTGGAGGCGGTGACCTCCACCTGCAGGTGTGTGCTGAGGACCCTGCAGAGGGCGCTGTTGTCCTCACTCTGTAGGTAACGCAGCAGGTAGCTGTAGGCCGGCTCCGTCAGGTGAACCACGTACTTGTGCTCCAGGAAGGCGCTCAGCTTGGGATTGGCAGCAACATCCTGAGCGGTGAGAACGTGGCGGAGCTGCTCTATGGTGACACGCTGCTCGCTGTCCTGAAGGAAGGCGCCGTGGAAACGACTGTAAAAACCATCTACCGCCCCCTTCAGGCCACAGCGCACCATGTCCAGGTGGAAGTAGACAAAGAGTGGGTAGAGGATGCTGCTCACCTCCTTCGCCCATGATATTTCTGTTTCTGTTTGAAAAGAAAAACAAAAAACATTCAGAGTTGTTTGTAATTAAAATCAAGATCAGGTCTAAACCAGACTCATATGTATGATTAGGATATTTCTTTCCAAAACAGAGAGCAGACCTTTCCAACTGGTGGGGAAGTGCACCGTGACGAATGTGGATTCTTACCTGAGAGAAAGGAGCGCAGCCTGGAGAACTGAGTCTCATACTGCTGTGGGTCGGACTGACAAGGAGCAGCCGACACGATGTTGGTACATCCTGACTCCGTCTGCACTGCTCCCACAGACACAAACACAAACATTTGATTATATGTTTAAATTTTAGGAAATGAAGAGTAATTTTTAAGTGTGTTTTGTGGATTTATATAATCAAAGATAATATCACACTGTCAACTGTGGAAAAAGTCTTAAATCACCGCTAAATTCACTGTTTCAGCAAAGCTTTAATGACCATTCATGTTCATCTTTATCCTTATTAAGGAACAAAGAGAAAATACAGGAAATATGAACACAAGATTTTAAAAACCCAAGAATAAAATAGCTTCTATATGAAAAAATGTCACTGTTAATGTGACCACCCTTTGCTCGAAGCTCATCTTAAACCCTTCTAGTGAAACTGTAGTTTTCTGAAGTAATCTGCTGATAAATGACACCAGGCGTCTTTCAGCTCTTCCCACATTTCTTCTTTAGATTTAGTCTTTTATTTCTTTCTCTGTCCAGTTGATCTCATACTGCCTCTGTAATATTCAGGTCTGGACTCTGTGGACGTCAGTCCATGACCGTCAGTGTTTTATCAACTGGTTTCTCTACACATATGATTTCACTTCATTAGCAGCTTGTGAATGATATCGTCCATGATTGGACTCAAACATTTCTGACTCCACAATCCTCTTTTCCACTGAGCTTCATCCCAGTCTTTGTAATCTTCAACATATCTGATCATATCATTGCTGCTGTCCTTCCACAGACACCATTCCTGATCGAGTGTCGTCCAACTGTAGGAGGTCAACTCCGTGATGAAGCAGCCAGGTTCTTGCTGGACTTCAGCTCTCTCAAAGAACAAATTCCTCATCACATTTAGAAAGTTTTTTTGTCTTTCTAGTTCTTTTTTCCTCTTTGACCTCTCCTTGTTCTTCACATTTTTATAACAGCTTGAAAACCACATGTTGAGTATCCAATCTGTTTCTGTTTTCTCTTTGACAGTGGCCTTTCTGTAAAATTATGATTTTGTGTCTAATTTTATGATCCTTCAACAGGTCACACTAAACACTGCATATGCATTTCCTGTATTTTCTGGTTGTAGTCTAATAAAGGAACTGATAAATAATTAAATATGATCATTACAGCAATAAAAAACAACTCATCTGGTAGTGGCCTATGACTTTTGCTCAGTGCTGTATATCAGTTTCACACGTCTGTGAGTAGATCTGGCTGAAGTGTGGCTGAGCTCTGACAGACACTGACAGTAATGTTTCATGCCTCCTCATACAGGTGTGTATGTGCTTCTGTTTAATGGATACAATAGAGTAAAAGTAACCCATGAGGTGCTGCATCACCTGTGAGGCTGGCAGCCATCTCCTCAGCTGACTGGAAGAGTTTGGCTCCTTTCATGGAGCCGTCGGTGTCCACATACTGCCTCCTCTTCAGGTACTGAGCCACCGCGTACTGGATCTGCTCAGTGCGAACCCGCTTCATGGCCTGGAAACACACACACACACACACACACACTAAAAACACGACTTTTACCGTGGAGCGGATGTTTTAGCAGACGACGGGTTCCCAAAAAAGAGCTCAGACGGTTCATCCTCTCCATGGCAACTTGAACCCTCCGGACGCAGCATCTCTCCCGGTGGCTAATTACTTAGCACAGCAGCGAGCTAACGCGTTAACTGCGGCGGAAACACACACACCAACCGTCCGCATCCACGCTCTGAATGTGGATGTTAGATAATCTGTCAAACACAAACAACTGGAGCCGCGGACTAATCCGGTGTAAAGCCTCCAGGTTTCCACACTAGAGCAGCGTTATCTGACCGGAGCTAACCGGCTAGCTTAGCGGTAAATTAGCGGGCCTGGCGACTCCACGGTGGTTGTGTGTGTGTTTTTTTTTAAGCGGAACCGATTCGGTTTCGTTGCTTCGCTGGTTTTGAATCTCTACTTACTGCATATCGTGCCGTTCCTCTCTGCCCTCGGTTACTTGTAGGCACCGTGGTAAGGGTTTAAATGCCGCCCGGGGAGTTCAGCTGAAACTACTGAGCTTGGCGCTCCATCGTGGTCGACCGCCCCCCTCCCGCTCAGCCGCCATCAAGGATCTGGGATCAGCTACTTTCGCCTGGTTCCTGTTGAGCCATCGTTGATAGACTACTTTGGTCTGAACCAAAGCCCGTTCAAAAACCTACAATATACACAGCGTCTACACAGCGATAAATAAACACTGCAACACAAAAATAATTAATATTAATAATCGTCACTATTAAGTGGTAAGTGAAGATTTAGATAAAAAGAAAATCACTACAATCTAAACTTTTAAACAAAAATTTTCAAAGACAGTTCGGCACAGGTTAATTGATGTTTTTTGTAAAACATTTTTAAATGTTTAAATGTATGTATATATACATAAAGAAAAACATAAGAAAGAATACATAAGAAAAATAAATTGATTATATATATATATATATATGTGTGTGTGTATATATATATATATATATATATATATATATATATATATATATATATATATATATATATATATATATATATATACATATACATATAGTTTCTTAGTGCATTATATTCATATAAAGTCAACCCTTAAATGCTGACTGGTCAAAATTAAAGTTTCACTATAAAACAAATGGCACAAATGGGTTCAGAGGTGAAAGAACATGACAAAAAATACAAAGTGTAAAAATCTGTTATTTAATGTTTTGAAGTAGTTGAAAAGCAGAAACAATCATATTGATTGTTCAGTCAGAAAATGGCAACAAGAAAATGAAATCTAGTCATGTCTCTGGAAGTGATCATGAGGTATTTTAATGTAGACAGATGGAATAATAATAATAATAATAACAATATACACAGAATACAATATTGCAAAAGATTATTATCCACACACAGACACGTTACATTTAAGGTTGTCTTCATTAAAGAAAATACATACAGAATTCTTAGAAACATTTTATAAAAATATGCAATTATTCAATAAGTTTCACCACATTACATCTTCATACAATCTGCTGATGACAGAAGTTCCAGTGATGTGAGAATAAATCAACATCATCTGTGGTGTTTGTTCAAAACAAGGCTTTTTAAAACAAAGCTTCTCTGTACAAATAGTATTTAAAATGTTTTGATGTTCTGCAAATTTGTGGCTGTAATCACATGATGGTGCCATACTGGAAGAGCAGATTTGCTATAGAATGATTAAATATGATGAAGTAGTGACAGACACTGGATTTTTCCTCTGTGAAGTTTGTTGACAGCTGTCAGCGCCATTATCAGTGGAGGTGGGCCAATTTGAAGGTGTCGTTGATGGAAAGAAGTGACTACCTCTGACACACCTTCACTTGTATTTAAAGAGACTTTATTACAAGAAAATAGTGTAAAAAAAAAACAAAACAGCTGAATCTGAGGGAGTCTCTGGTGCCAATTGTAGGATCCCCCTGCCTTTAGCCCAAAACACTTTTTATATACATTTTCTCATCTGCAAAATCTCACCTCCACCGGACTGAGGTTCCTCTGTCCAGAGGGTATATGACCTCTGACCTGACATTTACCTTTAAAATTAGCACTATTATTATTAAGTTAATGTTTTCCTTAAACCATACATTCTACATAACAAACCAAGAGGCAATGGAAAAACACATTTCTTATGTTACCTTGACTTGTTAAGATAGTACAAAGGCATCCAAAAATCAATACTCTGATCAATGTGTTCTATAGCAGGCTTAAAAACAGACCTGTATCGTCTCCCTCTGGAGATCTTCACAGATTTAACCATAGCACCTTGCCTGCCAGACTTCACTTCACACGATTTATATCACTATGTCATCATGTATACCAGAGCTGATTTAAAACATTACTGTTAAGAGTGGCGTAGCACCAGTTGTGAAAGAGGCAGTGCGTGATGTGTCTGTGTAGTGAGTGAGTGGTGAAAAGAGAATGAGCGAGCGGTGCTGGTATGAGTGTGTGAGTAGAGAGAACGAGAGAGTGGCCGATGAGAAGCAGTGATGCAACTGGTGAAAAAGGTGTCAGTTAATTTTAACTGTAAATGTACAGTACAGATTACAGTGTCAAGAGAGTAAAAACTGCAATTCTTCAGGACCCATACGAGCCTCTGTATGTGTGTTCCCACCTGCTGTCTACATCAGTAAGAGGAGGTTAGCTCAAAGGGAGAACTTTGGTCCCGGAGGAAACCGATCCCCCTGCTGCTGGGCACTGATAGAAGACGAACATCAAAAAAAGTCTTGACAGATACCAACTTCTCATCACAGGCTGGGTGACATCGACACGGTGCTACTGCACTGCACCAGCATGTGAGCGGAGCTGAGTGGTGAGAATTCCCACTCCTCCACTCAAAGCTGAACCAGACTGCTCCACTCAGTACTGCTCCCCACTCACCTATTTCATCCTGCTCTGGTCCAGGCTCGCTCAAATTGTTTGAAGTGTGATGCTGTCTATGATGATGAAAAAGTGATGTAACAGAACATCAATTGATATGAGGCTGATTTCATCTGCATTCAAGTGTTCATCTGTTTTTTTTTTTCTTTCTGTTTAACCCCAGCTGTTTAGAAAGAAATGGATCTGCCTCACAAAAAGATTTGATCAGAATCACACAGGCAGGGTTGCCCTTGTTGAGCACCGTCTGGATCAGCTGTCGGGCCTTGTTTTCCCTCTGTAACATTTGGATCGACTCCATTTCACTGTTGTTTATAACCTCGTGTTGCAGGAGCACATCCAGCAGGTTGTTCAGAACAGGGTTGGACACTCTGCCGATAAACTCTGTCCGAACAGAGGACAGCTTCGTCTCTTCCTCCCCTGTCCTTTGTGGATTTTGCCCACTTGGATCAGGACCTGAAGGATAAAAAGCAGAATGATAGTAGAGTCTCGATTATTTCCCAATATGCCTGTGGGGAACTTCACCCACATCTTAATCTTTTGGATGTAAAGTTGTTGTTTCTGACACTGATGGTTTCAGATTGTGATTAATGTTTGACAACATTGTGCATAGGATTCATACAGAGACAGAACTTTGTGTTAAGGATCAACATCTCTTCACTTTATCCAGAAACAGCTGTTATATTGCAGCGTTCAAAACCACCAGACTCCACTGACCAAACAGCTGTTATTGATCAGTTTGTCTTTTGCCTGGTTCTTTTCCTAAAGTAAAGACACAAAATCATTCAAACTAATCTGAGTGAGGCAGAGGTAGACCTGCAACACCAGTGCTCAGTGAGGTAAAATGATGGTGTTGTTTGTGAACAGAGCGAGATAATAAGAAATTTCTGGTTGAAAAGGAGGGATCTATTTCTTATAATAACTTAAAGCCAGGTTACTTATTTGTCATCTGTCAAAATCTGTCAATAATATGGGGCAGAAATATGTTACTGATCTCCCACTCTGAAGAAAGTCCAGGAGGATCTTAGGTCTTAATTTAGACTGTAAACCTGAATCTGTTGCTACTGTTGTCTGAACACAAATCCACAATCTGATTGCTGCAAACTGCAGAATGTGGACAGTCTAGATATGACCTGATTTGGTTTTACCTTTAAGGTTTACCAAACCCTAAAGGTCCCATACCACACATATTTCATTCATTTTAATTAATTCTAATTGGTCTGATTTCTCTACTTGTTACTTGTCACCACACAACACAAACTCATAAAGACCTGTCATATTTCAAAAACTACAGGCAACAGTGGTTTTGTGTGGCATGGCACCTTTAAATTGCTCATTAAAGACAATGACAGACACGTGTGCTCACCTTGTCCTCCTGCTGGTTCATTAGCTGTGAAGACTGAAGCTGAGGATGAAGCTGAACAACAACCATGAATAAACAATTTAGTTCCATAGAATAAACTTAAACTTAATAGACTTAAAATTGACTGATCTCATGTAGGGTAATGACACAACTTGGTAAATTAAATAAATGAGGCTGTGATGTATTTTAATTTGAAGTAAATGCCACACAGCACTGTAAAACCTTTTGTCTTTCGCCAGGTTTTCTCAGAGTGTTGTTCACCTTGTTCTCTAGCCGGGACTGGGAGGAGGACAGACGGAGCAGCTGAGCTCGATGCTGATGTTAAACCTGAAACACAAACATAATAGCAAGGACATAAGACTGTAACAGACCTGGTTTAGAAACTCAACAGTGCATCATAATGCTGACAATGATTCTTTACTGGTTAGGTCGAGTTGATACTTCCAGACGGGCCTCTTCTCTTCATCTTGAACCATCACTGTCGCTTCCTCTGTGCCTGAGGCCAGACGAAGCTCAAACGTTGGAGAGTAATTTGGTCCATAGTTGAAAATAAATGGTGCACACTGTCAGTAATAAAAGTCACGTGGTTACTTCACCATAATTTGAAGTGACCCCAGCGTCTCTTCAAAATTTGAAGAGACATCGGGGTAGACTCCAAACAAAACCTACAGATCCTCCTGGAGAAAGTGGCTGTTTCTCAGTTGTGAGGAAGCTGCTTAAAGGTGCTTTTTCGAGGATGCTGGGTCATCGAGTCTCACCGAGCACTGTTCCAATGTCAAGGATTCAAGATTTTACCAAGGACTGAGTCCTTGATTCGTTGGAATTTTGAGGCTGCACTGATGTATCCTTTATGTCGTTAAAATACCCACAATCCTCCACCGCAAATGACAGTAGAAGGGAAGCAGCAGCAGTACTCAATGTAGTACACAAATGTTAGTGGTTTATTTATTTCATGAGTTGTTGATGTAAATGTAACTATGAACATGAACATACATTGTTAATAAATTTCTTGTTTGTGGTTGTTTATGTGCAGTTATGATCGTGTTGCTATTATTGACGTTTACAATAGTTCAGCAATTAATTAATCTATTATCTTACTCGGTCGTACAAGGACTAATGGTTTATCGACCGTGTGATGTTACACACATTAATTTTTATAAATGTTTTTTTAGTTTTTGCAGGGATGACGTACTTCCACACTTACTTGTCTGTTCAATTGTACGTGATTTAAACACTAGTGAGGTGTGTAGCCGTGTTGTAACATATGACTTCCAACGCGAGCGTGCTGCTGAGGAAACACCCTCACAACTGAGAAACAGCCAGTGACTACATGTTGATCTGCTGCCACTGACACCTGACCCTGGATCAGAGGCTGAATACGGATGGATGAACCAGATAGTGTGCAGTCTGAAAGCTGTTGGGCATGCTGAGAAACACACAGTGATTACAAGAAGAAATGTAAATGGCTCCAAATTTGCCACGGAGTAAAATATTTAAAATATTCCCATAGGCTGTGTTGTGTGAGTTATACAACGCAACCTCTTTCACATGTTTAAGGTCATTGTTGCTTTACTGTCTGCATGGTTTGTTCATGGTTAAGTAGAAATGACTAAAGGCACAGATATTCACTCAGGTGTTGGTGGAGTCCAAATCAGATCTAAAAGGAAAGTGAATACTGAGAGTACGGTCGATATCAGGACAACTACAAAGTGACACCACTGTACTACTATACTACTACTATATTACTACTATACTACTATAAGAAAATATATTAGCTCATTTACACGCACCAACACCGTGATCCCATTGGATGTTTGTGACCACCCGATGAAGCAGTGGGAGGTATTGTCTATTTTTCTGTTCTGTTTTTGGACTCCTCTGACTTTTTATGTGTTTATGCTCCACCATGTTCACTGGCGGGTCTCTGCACACACAAACTGAGCAAATGTAGGAGAGCTAAGAGGAATATTTCTCTCCTGGGTTTATCTCTAAAATTTATTTGTTTTGTCATTTTACATTTTCGAGAAGCTGTATTAGAAATACTCACATCAGGCTGCACTTTAAGGGCCTCAGGACAGTGCACAGCGTAAGTTTGGTCTTTGAGGAGGTAACAGGTGGAAGGAGCCTCGAAGTAGGTGTTCTGTGCACAAGCATGTTTCTGCTGCTCTTTCACCTTCAGGAGCATTAGAACATTTTTATTACACCTTATGCAAATGACAGAGTAAATAAAACATGATAATAATATAGAGATACAGACTGTTGACAACTAAAGAAAAAAACACAAGTGGTCCACAACATATGTCCACTGAAAGTGTCTGTTTGTGCCTCTGACATGTTCAGATTGTTTACAGAGTATGACAGCATCCTTGATACGATGTCTCTGTTTGAATTAAAATTACCACCTTGTGTCTGTGTGACTGTGTGTGCGTGTGGCAGTGCAGGTACAGAACTGAAAGTGTAACTGTAACTATGAACTGATGCACTTTTTACCTCCTGCAGAGGGACATTCTCTGTCAGTAGGAACACATTGATTTTTTGGCTTTTCCTTGTGAACTTTGGATTGTAAAACAGGTGGACTTGGCCAAGTATTGGTTTCTGTATATTTAGAAACCGTTTAATTATGTCCCACACCAAGCCGAAGGCAGAGAGGTGAGGGACATCCACGACCGCGTGGGTCTCTGTTATTTCAAGTGGCTCTGTGAAGCTCATTCCATCGTCACTGATGTGGACAACGGACAGACAACCAGAGAGCAGCGCTGTGAACACAAAGAGTCACATTTAATACAAAACTCCTGCTAATTCCACTCCTGTATTGTTTTAACAAACTCCTTCACACAGAAACTATGTATCAATATCAGAATTGTGTAGACATATACTCACCAGGCTGTGTTTCACAGTGTGGAAGGTGCAGCTGAGACACGGTAGCCTCAGGACACTTGATGTCATACAGTGGACCTGCAGCCACCTTTCCAGACACCTGCAGGAACTCCCTGTCCCACTGGACAATCCTGTATGACAGCTCCCCCTCCCCAGTCATAGTAAACATCAGTCTAGTCAATTCACACCTGTACACACCTGGACATGGGCCCCTGAACCTGTAATGACACAAAATCAAATCAGGAAAGTGACAACTTTTTGAAGCTCCATACAAATGAGTGCAGCAGGAAATGATCAGACAAACAAGCTGTCCAGGGGAGTGGAAGTGTTGTGAGGTTTTAACTTCCAATTCTCTTTGTTCATTCCTCAGCCAACTACCATCAGGTTTTGTGTGCAGGACAAAAACTTCACCAACTGTACTTCATAAACACTGGTCAAGGCTACGTAGTTTGTCCACTTGATTTAAAAATCAATTACTTGTGAGGGTCTATCATTTGATTTATCAGTGATGCAGTGCTACGCATTGCAAACTATTGTTCTTCTGGGTGTTTCTTCTTTTTTATTATTTTTCTTCCGTACAAATTTTGATTTCAAATACCGTATTTTTCAGACTATAGGCGCATTTAAAATCCTTTAATTTTCTCAAAAATCGACAGTGCGCCTTATGTATTAATTCTGGTTGTGCTTACAAACCAATTTTATGTGGTACACGGCAAAATTTTGACAAAAATCTGTCAAAATGTTTTAGTACGACTTTGGTAAGCTACAAAGCCGCAGGCTGCAGGTTTTTGTTCCAACCAGTCAAAATCACACAAATTGACCAATCAACTGTGAGAAGACTGAGATCAGTTAATTAAATGAGTCAAGTCTGGTGCTGCTGCTGCTGCTCAGTTGAAATGAAAACCTGCAGCCACATGGCCCTTGGTGGAATAGTTTGCCCACCCCTGGTATAAGGACTTATCTGACTGTTTTGTTTTGCTTAATGCGCCTTATAGTCCGAAAAATACGGTAACTCAATCACAGATTATCGCACACAGACAATACACCAAAACATGCGGCTCGATCGGACTCGGTGTGCTATTACTTTTCTCACTGTGATCCCACACCAGTATTTCATCATAGCATCGTATCATCGTAGCATCTTTGCAAGTCACCAAGAGAGGTGAACAGTGAAATTTTGATGACAACAGTCAGCAAAATTTCATAATAGCATCGGAGCATTGTAGCTTCATAGCATCCTAGTAACATAGCAAGTTACACATGCACACAGTACAGTCCTGCAATAGTGACTGCTGCAGCCACTGCATCACTCTCACTATTTCCCGCAGGGGAATTGTCTAGTTATCATGTTAGTATTGTGTGTCATTTTCCTGTTTTATTTTGAGATAGTTTTTCTGGGTTCTTGTCCTGTGTCTTACTTCCTGTATTTTCCCTCCTGTTTGAGTACCTGACCATGCTCTTATGTGCTGCACATGTGTATCATCTTTTCCCCATCTTGTGTGTACAGTATGTACCTCTCTTTCTCTATTGTTCCTTGTCAACTTCCCCTGTCTTGTGTTCATCCTCTGTTTGTTTCTCACCAGGTCTGGTGAAATCTGGACCTGATGTGGCTGGCTAGAGAGGTTGTGCTGGAGGTAGTGGTGGTTGCTTGGGAGCCTGGGGTTATGGACAATGTTCTACCCTGACTCAAGGTGAAATTCCCCCCAAGTTCAAGTTCACCCAAGCCTGCTCCAGCCAGCACTCTGGCCACTTGTCCACCAGCCGTTTCTCAGCTGTTGGTTCCTGTCCTAGATCCGTCTGAATTCTCCCCAGTGACAGCACCTGTACCTGTCAGTGGGCTCCTCACCTGTACTCAGAGGGGCTTTGACCCCATCCTCTGTTTGTTTCTCAGTAAGTTCATTGTTTTTTCTAGTTGTAGTTCATAGTAATTTACACATGTTTTAGTTTGAGGTAAACCTTTGTAATTTTGGTGGTTTTTGGTTTTCTGTTTTGTGTCCCAGCAGTCCAGTTTTTGTTCTTGTTTGTTTTAACCTTTTACGTTTGCCTCAGTCCTGTCCTGTGTCTACATTTTATGGGTTCATCAGGACTGAACCCTATTTGTGACAATAACACTGCATTTACAGACAACCATTGCCATGTTTATTATTCTATGGTGTGATTACCTGTATGAAATGTTTCCACGCTCCTTGAACACAGTTGGTGTAAAATGTGACGGGACCTGGATTTTTAGAAAGGTACAAAAGTAGTTTTTATATAACATAATATATATATGTGTGTGTGTGTGTGTGTGTGTATAAAAATGGGTTAGTCAGGTGGAAGCCACAGGGTTACCTGTTTCACACTTGAGTCAGTCCTCTCCTCAGATGAATCAAGGTTTGTGTTTGTTGCTTCAAGGTTTCCAGTTGTTTCAGTGACTAGTGGTGGTGGCAACGACGCTGTCATAAAAAGTAAAGAAATAACAGTTGATGTTTGAAAAGATTAAGTACAAAACAACAACAATATGCTAGCTGAAATGAAATAACAAATAATTCCAGTACAACAGTACCAGTAAACACAGCCAAACATTGCCAATCATTATCAGTGTTGAAAAACATGCAACCATCCCACAATACAAAACATTGATGATGTGTTTGTCTCTTTTTTCAAATGTGTTGACAAACTGGTGAATGAAAAAATTGTTCCACTAAAACAGGACATATTGAGCTGAACACATATGTAGGTTTTAGGTTCAGTTCACACAATCCATAAACACATGTTTTTCTACTTACGATGATCATCTAGGGAAGACAGTTTACTTGAAGGTCCATGTTCATGCAGCAGAAATGTTTCTGTCATGAAAAGTGACAAGAAATAGAAGATTTAGTTTTTTTCCCCTACTAACATCTTCTCACCTGTCCTGGAAATCAGAAAAGTACGACATGAATTTTTTTCAACCAAACCCATAAATATACGTTTTTCTACTTACCTGTAGTTTTATCATCTGATGGAAACAGTTCTGATTCAGTTTGTTTGTCTCCTTGTTTTGAAAACCTGAAACAGCAAATTCATAGATGGTGAATTTGATGATGAGATGAACAGCAGGAACAAGTTTATAAAACAGTCTGTAAACAGCACAGTGTTCTCAGCTGTGTCCAACACAAAGAGGCTCCACATGTTGAGGAACCACCTGAACCAGACACTTCCTCAAGTGTCAGTCTGATCACTAATAATGATGGTTCATGTGAAATTAAAATAATATTGTGCAGCTGAACAGTATTTACCCATATATGTCGTCAGCAGCAGCAGCAACAGCAGCTTCAAATGCATTCCCTGCCTGTATTTGATATAAAACAAAAATGAGTCTTTTCCAAACATTACAACATGGTAGTTGTGTGGTGTGAATTTGATGAAAACATTAGAAACTCCTACAGTGTTTAAGTCAACAACAATATACAGAAACAGAAAAATCATCTAAATATAGTGACAGTGAAATATACTGTGATTTAAGATTGTTATCAAACCAACAACAACACAGAAGGAAAAGACCAAGTTCAGCTGTCAAGCTCTGACAGGAAGAATCTGTGTCTGTGAATGTCAACAGCATAAAGAGTGTAATGTGTATGTAGAGGTGTTGTGTAAAAGGGCGAGTAGAAAAAACTGTAGAGTAAAGTGCTTTGAGTGATCAACAGATGACTAGATATGCGCTACAGAAAAGCAGCCTGTTTACCCTCACTCTGACACTGGGTGAAGCTGTGTCATCCTCTGTTTGTTGTGTCTAAAACATTTCTGTATGAACTGCTGCACACTCACCTTCAACCAATTAGTGTCTGAAAAGATCAAACAAAAGACACAGTGAGAGAAAGTTGAGTCAGTGGTCACCACATTCATCTGAAGATTTCTGTAAAATCTTTTTTATTCAACATAGAATCCAGAGAAGCCTACAGTCATTATCTTCTCATTATTATTATTATTATTATTATTATTATTATTATTATTATTATTATTTAGTCATCTGTGTCTTTCTGTTGGTTTCTATGAGTTTGTACAGTTTGGTGCAGATCAACATAATAATAATCTGACATGTGTTTGACTGTTTGGTTTGGTGGTCATTTGTACTTTACTGACTGACAGTCTAGTTATTTAAATGAATTTATTGACATCGTCAGTATTTGTCAACTGAATTTAACAATAATCCAGGAATGTGACAAACAGGGATCAGAAAACACAGCCAGGTCAGTGATCTGATTTTCATCCCCACACACTGAGCTGCACACAGATCTAGGTTTTAGGTTCAAGTCACTCAAATCGAAAAGTATGAGTGTTTTCACTTACATCTATCTATGTCTGGTGTTGAAGAATGTTTGGATTTTTCTTGTCTTTTATGCTGGATTGAGGCTAGTTTTTTAAATGTCCCCTGGAAATCAGAAAGATATACAACTTTAGTGTTTTCCAAGCATAATATTAATGTTTGTGCTGCAACATCAATATAGACACTAAATGTACAAACCTTATGCCTTCGACTAAGCTCACGTTGTTTGATAAGTGGGACTGGTAAAGTCACAAGTGGCCATACACTCTGGAGAACTGACAGCACATAAAGGTTAGTAACAAAAATGACATTATGAAATAAAAAAAGACAATGAAAATACAATAAGAAAGAGGATGTAATCATTTGCAGGTTGGGGTTTTTATTAATACTTAAAGGTTCAGATTTGTTCATATTTTATTCTAGAACGTCATTGATGTAGGTTTTAGGTTCAGTTCACACAATCCATAAACACATGTTTTTCTACCTACGATGATCTAGAAAAGACAGTTTACTTGAAGGTCCCTGTTCATGTGGGACTGACAGAAATGTTTCTGTCATGAAAAGTGACAAGAAGTACATGTTTTAGTCTTTGTTTGGCAACATCTTCTTACCTGTCCTGGAAATCAGAAAAGTATGATGTGAATTTTTTTCAGCCAAATGGATAATTTCCTAATTCCATAATTTACCTGTAGTTTTATCATCTGATGGAAACAGTTCTGATTCAGTTTGTTTGTCTCCTTGTTTTGAAAACCTGAAACAGCAAATTCATAGATGGTGAATTTGATGATGAGATGAACAGCAGGAACAAGTTTATAAAACAGTCTGTAAACAGCACAGTGTTCTCAGCTGTGTCCAACACAAAGAGGCTCCACATGTTGAGGAACCACCTGAACCAGACACTTCCTCAAGTGTCAGTCTGATCACTAATAATGATGGTTCATGTGAAATTAAAATAATATTGTGCAGCTGAACAGTATTTACCCATATATGTCGTCAGCAGCAGCAGCAACAGCAGCTTCAAATGCATTCCCTCAGGTTGGGGTTTTATTAATACTTAAAGGTTCAGATTTGTTCATATTTTATTCTAGAACGTCATTGATGTAGGTTTTAGGTTCAGTTCACACAATCCATAAACACATGTTTTTCTACCTACGATGATCTAGAAAAGACAGTTTACTTGAAGGTCCCTGTTCATGTGGGACTGACAGAAATGTTTCTGTCATGAAAAGTGACAAGAAGTACATGTTTTAGTCTTTGTTTGGCAACATCTTCTTACCTGTCCTGGAAATCAGAAAAGTATGATGTGAATTTTTTTCAGCCAAATGGATAATTTCCTAATTCCATAATTTACCTGTAGTTTTATCATCTGATGGAAACAGTTCTGATTCAGTTTGTTTGTCTCCTTGTTTTGAAAACCTGAAACAGCAAATTCATAGATGGTGAATTTGATGATGAGATGAACAGCAGGAACAAGTTTATAAAACAGTCTGTAAACAGCACAGTGTTCTCAGCTGTGTCCAACACAAAGAGGCTCCACATGTTGAGGAACCACCTGAACCAGACACTTCCTCAAGTGTCAGTCTGATCACTAATAATGATGGTTCATGTGAAATTAAAATAATATTGTGCAGCTGAACAGTATTTACCCATATATGTCGTCAGCAGCAGCAGCAACAGCAGCTTCAAATGCATTCCCTGCCTGTATTTGATATAAAACAAAAATGAGTCTTTTCCAAACATTACAACATGGTAGTTGTGTGGTGTGAATTTGATGAAAACATTAGAAACTCCTACAGTGTTTAAGTCAACAACAATATACAGAAACAGAAAAATCATCTAAATATAGTGACAGTGAAATATACTGTGATTTAAGATTGTTATCAAACCAACAACAACACAGAAGGAAAAGACCAAGTTCAGCTGTCAAGCTCTGACAGGAAGAATCTGTGTCTGTGAATGTCAACAGCATAAAGAGTGTAATGTGTATGTAGAGGTGTTGTGTAAAAGGGCGAGTAGAAAAAACTGTAGAGTAAAGTGCTTTGAGTGATCAACAGATGACTAGATATGCGCTACAGAAAAGCAGCCTGTTTACCCTCACTCTGACACTGGGTGAAGCTGTGTCATCCTCTGTTTGTTGTGTCTAAAACATTTCTGTATGAACTGCTGCACACTCACCTTCAACCAATTAGTGGCTGAAAAGATCAAACAAAAGACACAGTGAGAGAAAGTTGAGTCAGTGGTCACCACATTCATCTGAAGATTTCTGTAAAATCTTTTTTATTCAACATAGAATCAAGAGACAAACTTTTTTCAGATGTTTTGGTAAAATATTATTATTTTTTAATCTCAGTAACTTGACTCCACTGTATTGATACTCACAAGCTGTACTGTCCACTGTGATCAGGTTTCGTCCACTGTCCACTCTGTGTGTGTGTGTGTGAGTTAAGAGAAGTTAACACTCAAGACAACAGCCAAGTGATTAAAAGGTTCCATATTTTATACTTTGCCTGTGTTTTATTTGAAATGTTAATTGATAAGAAGATATATTGGATATGTTCAACGTCATTTAAACATCTTCGCTCTGATGTCTCTCTCACGCAACCTTCCACTAACCTGAGAGTCATCAGTCGACAATCTGGACTTGACACAAATTCAGACAGCAGCCTTATCCCTTCATGTTGCAGCTTGTTTCCACTGAGGTCCAACTCAGTCAAGCAATAGTTGGATTTCAGAGCTGAGGCCAGAGAAGCACAACCTTCATCTGAGAAGTGACAATGTATCAGCCTGCAGAGAGACAATGACTTGAACAGGCGCATTCTGCTTTGAAATTTCACTGTGAAGGAAAAAAAACTTTTCTACCTCAGAGTCCTCAGATGACATTGGAGATCCCCCAGTCCAGCACACAGTTTCTTTAGTCCTGAATCTCCAAGCTGGTTGAGACTCAGGTCCAGCTCTTTAAGATGTACATAGTGGGACTTCAGCAACAAGGCCAGAGAGTCACAACTGTCTTGTGAAATGCTGCACAGACTTATTCTGTGTGAAGAATTGAAGCATAACAGGAACATTATGAGACACGATGTGAATGTTGATTAACTCTTCACTTCACTTTCAAACAACTGGATCTGAGAGTTTTGGTCTTTGATTCATGATCTTTGATTCTGAACATTTCTGTTTTTCAGTGTTTGAGTTTGGAAGGAAGATCTTTGTAAAGAAACATGTTAGCACGTGTACATTTACTGTGAACAGATCCTCTCAGAGCAGAAAATACAAGTTAATGATCATTTGCACGTATAAAACACCATGTCCTCTTGAACTTTATGTTTGTAATGACTAAAACATGTTCATATAGAGATTTAACAAACCTCAAAGTCCTCAGTAAAGAGAAAATATGTGTCAGTCCAGAGCACAGCAGCTTCACTCCTGAATCCTGTAGATAGTTTCCACTCAGGTCCAACTCGAAGACACGCAACAGTGTCAACTTCAATTCTGAGGCCAGAAAGTCGCAATCGCTTTCTGTCAAGTTACAGCAAACAAGTCTGTAATTAGAGGATAATGAGGATTATTAGTTCTGCTGTCATCTCTCACTTTTAGTCATTTTATCACTGACATATATACACTGAGGATGGGGGTCAAGGGTAATATATATATATATATATATATATATATATATGTGTGTGTGTGTGTGTGTGTGTGTGTGTGTGTGTGTGTGTATATATATATATATATATACACACACACACACATTAGAGATAAATAGGAGTGACAGACAGTGAACACACCGCAGAAGACGTGGTCTGCATTGTCCAAACCTCAGTCGATCAAACAACGCTTTCAACCCTGAATCTGTCAGGTACTTGTTTCCACTCAGGTCCAGTTCTTTCAGGGAGAAATGGTTCATTAGAGCTGACCCCAGTGAGGCCCAGCTTTTCTCTGACAGGACACAGTCACCCAGTCTAAATAAAGAATGAAGATGAAGTTCATTTATTCATTGTTTATCTAAGTTGATTCGGCTCTGCCATTGGCTTAGTCTTTGTATTCATTATTTTTTATGTTCAACAGTGATAATAAAAATAACTAATTTGTAAATAAACACAGTCTTATCATCAGACGCGGTAACATCAGTCTGACCTCAGAGTCTTCAGGTCACAGTGTGGACTCCGCAGTGCAGCAAACAGCAGCTCTGCCCCTGTTTCATTCACAGAGTTTCTGCTCAGATCCAGATGTTTACAATGAGAGGGGTTGGTCCTCAGTGTTGATGCCAGATCTTCACACTGAGTATCAGTAAGTTCACCAGGCAGAGGTCTGGAAATACAGAAACAAGTAGTTACATTTATAAGTGCTGATTGGACAGAGCCAGGCTAAGTTTGTCCTTCTGTATCTAGCCTTTATGCTAAGCTACTTTCAATTTTGGCTAAAACAATGTCATAAATTTGAGTTTTATTTTCTTTAGGTTAAGACAAAACACCAGTGCTTTTAGTGTTTTTGGCAGCTGATGGGACAAAACTTAGGCTTTATAACTTACAAAACTGCCTAACAAAACTAACAAAACAAAGCTTTAGGAAGTTTTAAAAGTGCTGTATGCATATTTTTGCTATGGCTACATAGCTGATGTCAGCATTAGCAGGCAATCACTTCAGTGTAGAATAAACACTGTGAGTTCAGTATCAAACTTGATTCCTTTACTCCCCAGGAGCTCTCCAGACCTGGATATCAACACCAGATTCTCTCTGGTTTTGTTTCTATGTCTGTCATCTCTGCATCTAATGACGTTAGCATTCTAGCCAACCAGCCAGCCCTGGATCCCTTGGCCCATCTTTCCTGAATGATGACTGAAGCTCCTGGTGAATGACCACCGTCACCACACCCTGCTCCCACCAAGAAACAACTTTCAGCAGCCTAACAATGTGTTATATGCACACTCACCTAATTAAAACTGGCACAGAGCCCCTGAGATCAGCTGGGATTGGCTTCAGCGCTTCTTTAACCCTAAAGGACAAGCAGGTTTAACTCAAGTATAGATGAGTTGGTGGATAAATAATCACCCTGAAAACCAATTAAACAGAACTGAAAATATAAACATCACAGATACTAACAGCACAATTGGTTGTTTTTCAATGCTAGAATGACCATATATAATTACTTCTTTTTTTACAGCATAACCTCAAAACACAGGACAGGTATAAGCAGGACCTCCACACAATCCAGACCTGAATATTAGAGGCAGTATGAGTTCAGCTGGACAGAGAGAGAAATTAAAGACTGAATTTACAGCATAAACAGTGTGAGCTTACAGGCCATGTGAGGATGCAGGTTCATTGCCGAGGTCCACACGTGAAGTTTCACTATCATCAGAGAAGAAATCATCATCTCCAGTCACATCAATTTCTGGAGGATCTGAAGGTTGGCCACTCATGTTCTGGATTAACAGCCACTCAGCCCGAACAAAACAGTGATGGCGAAGTTTTTATGTTCAAGATCTGTTGGTTCTGGTGCAGTGTTGCTGACTCACTTTACAACCGTTGAAGAAACACAGAGGCATGAAAACCCATTACTTTAAAGTTAAAACTGGAATAAAAACTTGTTTTCTTGTTCCAAAAAATTAAATCTATTAAATCTTTTGACCAACTTCAGTCCTGATCATTAATAAATTTACATGTATTTGTATTTGACAGTCAGTTGAGCAGGAGTTACGCGTCGTTTTCATATATAGTTTTCATGAATACTTGCTGTATTTGGCCCACTGGGCCCAGACCTGTGCCACCAAGAAACAGAGTAAAGTGACGAGCCAGCACCAGAGGCCGGGCCCTTGAAGAGGCACAAGCAACAAGCAACGCACATTTTCACACGACAGTGAAAAGTCTGGACCCAGTGTGTCAAGTACAGCAAGTATTCATGCAAAATACATATGAAAATGATCTGTAACTCCTCCCCCACAGATTGTCACTCTCTCACAGGTAGTCATTTGAAAAACATTGGTTTATGCTAAAATAAGAGCAGGATCTATGAAAAAAAAAAATCTGTTAATGGGAGTCAATGGTGTAAAACAATGTCTGAAGGGTAAAAGGGGGAACTTTTTCTTCTACACAGTGTATTATAGCCCTACCATTAAATCCAAGGTTTAAATTTTAAAACTTGATAAAAAAAAACTGATTTTGTCCCACCACCATTAACACAGGCAAAATGACTGAGCATTTTTAATTGAAAAATGCAAAAAATGTACCAAGGGGTGCATAAGCATAAAATATAATATTAATATCAATAATAAATTCTATAAAAAATATGATATGAAATAAATGTAGTAGGTAATAAATATAGAAGATATGTGTGTGTGTGTGTGTGTGTGTGTGTGTGTGTGTGTGTGTGTGTGTGTGTGTGTGTGATAGTGAATTTCTAATGAAGTAAATACATTGGGTGGGACCTGGAAAATAAATGTGGTGTTAGGGAATAAAAATCAAGGATTTCTGAAATGAAAAGGAGCTTTGATATCTGTCCATAATTAACTACATTATCTGGGTCCAGAGACTTCATAAGTAAAGGTTTGATTACTGCAGCTTTTAAAAGCCTGTGTTATATAGCCTGTTACTAAAGGTAAATAGATCAGATCCAAGATGGAGGTGTCAATTAAAGGTAGGAACCATCTGTGTTTATAAACCCCACCTTGTGCACCTCCCTTTTGCCAGTTTGTCAAATAAGGAGGAAGATAAAGATCGATTCCAGAGAGTAATAGAAAGTCTATTCAGTATATATAATTCATGTTTATGAATATCGATTGAAGGACTGTTAGCTTTTCTTTTGTTAGTATTAACTAGGATGTATGCAGCACGTTGTACATGTTCATTTCTATTTGCACTTCTTAAACCTTCTCAAGTCCTCTCAAGAAAGGGTTACTTTATTTGACATAACTGAAAATAAGTAGCAGCAACAATCACCACTGATGATACTGAGTCCAAAGGTCTGGTTCCACTTTCATTTCTCTCACTCACTGCCTTTCCCTCCTTTTTCTCAACTCCTTTTTTTTTTTTACATTGTTAATTATATTTCCAGTTTATCCAGATGTAAACAGATGTTAACAGATGTAAACAGATGTTAACAGATGTTAACAGATGTTAACAGATGTAAACAGCAACAAGAGGTGAGACTCCCGCTTAATCTCCACCGTCATGACGTCACTACCGACTTTCACGGCTCTACTTAATGTTAACAGTAAAAAGAGACTGACTCCTCCATGTAAAACTAGTCTTTATCTTCCTCCTCTGCCTCTGTCCTGGTTTATTTTCCTAAACTTCGACCGTGACTTACAACTTACCCGGTGGTGGTTGTCAGACGTCGCTCTAGTCAGCGTCACTACCCTCGGTCTCTGGTCCAACTCCTCCTCCACATTACTCTTCTTCCTTTTAGTTTCACTCTAATCCGGAGACATCAAACTTATTCCGTAAAGGTTCGTGTCCAACCGAGCAGCAGCAGCGCACCAGACTTGACTGACCTCGGTGTCAAGACACCATCCAACACCATCCATGTTTTCGAGGACAAATCAATGTCACAACATTTGTTTTTATAACAACCAATCGTGCTGTTTGTACATTTGCTTTAAATTGTTTGAGATATTATTTGTTTGCTCGTTTTGCGAAATTAGCCCCTCATTAATCAAGTTATCTGCTCTTGTTTTAAGCTGTTTATTCACAATATGCGAAGTAAACGAAAGCGGGTTTAGTTAAAACTGCGGTCAAACCAGCAGCTGCAAGAATTCGTTTTCTTTTCTTTTCTTTTTTTTTTTTTTTTTTTTTTTTGCGCGTCTTAGTATCTTTACGGTACAGACGCTGACATGGGCCAATATATGATGTGATGATGTTTCCTTTATAGGTTTGCTGGTATTTCCACTGGAATCATGTTCTCAGTGACTCTAACTATCACTGGAATAAGTTTCATTCATTTCTACTGTATAGTTTTGGTTTTAAAAATCAACCTTCTAATGTAACCAGGCGCTCTGAATATTTTCTCATATTCAAAGCATCATACAAATTATTCCTTTATAGGTTTGCTGATGTTTCCACTGGATCCTTGTTTGCAGTGACCAAGACTGTTACCAGAATACATCTCATTGATATTTACTGTATAGTTTTGGAATAAAGTGACTCAAAAATCACTCCTTTGATCGATGGAGTAACCACGCACTGAATATTTTTTCATGTTCAAAACCTCATAAAAATAATTTCTTTGTGGGTTTTCCACTGGGTTTTTGTTTGCAGTGACCATGACTATTAACAAAATAATTTTCAGTAATTTCTACTGTATAATTTTGAAATAAATTGATTTCAAAATCAGCACTCTGATCATTATTTAACCATGCACTTTGAATGTTTTCGATACAGTTTTTAATACAAAATATTTATTTTTATATATAATAATAACTTAGATAATGTTAAGAGAAAATATGCAAAGACACCAAAAACAATAAGGAAAAGAGAAAAATAATTGCAAAATTGCATGTTAAACTCAATGTTATTGAAAATTTCAATCAATCAATTTTCAATCAATTCATTTCAAAAATATGCAGTAAGAAATTGTGTAATTTGTTGGGGTAATAGTCAAGGCTATTATTAGCAAGAAACCAGTGGAAATACCACCAAAACCTATAAAGGATTATTTTTATTATGCTTTGAATATGAGAAAATATTCAAAGTGCGTGGTTAAATAATGATCAGAGGGCTGTTTTTGAAATCTCTTTATTCCAAAATATAATAAAACTATATAAATAAAAATATACAGCAAATATTAATGAAATTTATTCTGGTGATAGTTAGAGTCACTGAGAACATGATTCCAGTGGAAATACCAGCAAACCTATAAAGGAAACATCATCACATCATATATTTTGGCCCGTGTCAGCGTCTGTACTGTAAATATACTAATAGTATAATAGTATATGGTATAAAAAAGTTCATGCGGCAGCTGGTTTGACCGCGGTGTGAAAACTCAGGGTTAGTTACATCAGAGTCTTACGGCAACTAACCCTGAGTTTTCACTAAACCTGCTTTGTGAAACAGACCCCAGTTCACAGTCAATAAATCACTTAAATAATGAAGAAAAAAAAACTAAATAAACAGGAAATCTTTCAATCACTTGTGGTACTAGATTGTTTAAACTTTTGTTTCTTGTTGTATTTAGGTCAGCTGGTCAGGGTCATCAGGAATAAGACGAAGCACCACTACCGAGGCACTATCACCTTATTCACTTTATTTTTGGCTTGTTATATTTTTTTATTTTGTTGTCTTCTATTGTTTTATTTTGTATAGTTTATTTTGTATAGTAATGTTGTATAGTTTTTAGTTCTTACTGTATTTTTAGTTACTTTTTTAGTTGTACATACTTTATTTTTTTTTTTTATTAAACTTTTTTATTATACTTTTTATTAAATTTGTATTTTCTATTTTTCATCAAACTTGAAAAGTCCTTTCAAATGTGCCTGTTCATTCATCACTGACAAAAATTCTCAAGTAAATAGTAAACAAAAAAATAACATACTACAGATATATTAAACATTAGGGGAACGTTGAGGGAACCAAAGTCTTACGTAACTAGAACGTCCTGGGAACGAAAAATTGTCCAATACACAACAGAGGAGAGAAATAGGAGACAAATTAAATACATTTTAATTATCTCTAAAAATTAATTTGATTCTGGTAACCACTTTGGATGACCTGGGAAGGTGTCACAGACAGGCCCATGACATGGTCTGACTTGTGGAAGATCGAAAAAGGCCGCTATAGGTGGCGCCATGACCTGGTGCTAGCGATTTTAATCTTATGTTATTTAAAGTGGAAATATAGTATAGAAATATTTCATTATGGTTGCAAATTGTTAACGTTGTAAATAAAGTTTTTTTTTTTTGAATGGGCGGGGCGTGGTTTGTTGATGACGACATTCTCACGCGACAGCGCCGCGCGTTATTTGGAGACGAAGAGTCCTGTGGCGGTGGAGAGATCGAGTCTGTTCAAAATCTAACGTGTTTCTTGACTTGTTCGTCTGTTCGGGGCGTCTCAGCAGAAATGTTCAGCCCCCGCACCGCCCCGAGCTCCGGCCGCCGGCAGCAGGGCCGAACCCCCGCCAGGAAGAGCGTCTCCGGAGCGGCCAACAGTCTGCTGTTCTCCCCGCGGAGGACGCCTCTGTCGGCGAGGTGAGTGAAAACACCGAGCGGGTCGTCCCAGACGAGCTAGATCCAGATTGATGAAACATCTATCTGTTTATAACATCTAGACCACCTCAGAACCGTTTCAGATCCAAAATCACTATAGTTAGACTTGTCTGGACCATCTTAACGTGGATTGTTTTACCACAGACTTTAACAGACAGTTTCAGATGTTTAAAAAAATGTATTATATTTGAGAAGTGCAAGAAAGTTAGATTTGATTTTGATTTTCACATCTAGACCACATCAGACCAGGTCCAAGACCACTGTGCTTAGACTTGGATTATCCCAGACAAGATAAACAGTCTTGATGGCACAGATGCAAATGTTTGAATCATTTATTAAAAAAGGAGAAATATTGTGTTTATTATAATGAAACCACACCAGAACAAGGTCCTTAAAGGTTTGGACCAGGTCTTTTTCTGGTGGGTCTCTGCACGGATGAGCAGCATCACAGGATCAGTATTTGACAGAGAATGTGTCTCTGTCCTGTGTCTCCCTCCACTAGGTCGACACCCACCCGAGTGCAGAGCCACGCCGCCACAGAATCCATCAACTACGACGTCCAGACCTTCGGCTCGTCGCTGCCTGTAAAAGTGATGGAGGCGTTGACGATGGCTGATGGTGAACTTCTTTCATTTTAATTGATTTTATGCTCTCGTTGTCCTTGCTTTGTTTGTTACGGTTTGTTCAAACTCTGTTGTGTGTCGTCTCTCCAGCTGACGACCAGATCTCGGTGAAGGTGGACGAGAGCGGCTGGGCCTGGATGGTCTGTGGGGAGAGACTGATCCTGTGGAAGATCTGTCAGACTGCGGTGGCCAAGGTACAGCTCAGCTCCAGATCACTTTGAGGTAAACTGAGGTAAACTCTGTTAATGTAGTAATCAATGTTTTCCTGCAGCTGTCGGTGTGTAAGGAGCTGCAGCTGCCCGCCAGTGAGTACAACTACACAGCCAACCTTGTGGCCGTGTCGTCCGTCGCCCCCCTGGAGACGGCTGCGGTCCAGTCCATCTCCGTCCTGGCGGTGGCTACGGAGGGAACAGCTCGGTTCTGGCCTAGCTTGGCTCAGGAGGGAAACTACACAGAGACGGACGTCGACCTGGGAGAACTCTGCAACTTTGTTGTTGCCGTCAGAGTAAATGACTCTGTTATACGTCACTGTTGTTTTTAGGCTTGTGAATGTGAATGCTCTAACTGTTGGGCCTGGACTAGTTACTAAAATCTATCCAGTAAAAATAAGCTTCTCCAGTCTGATTTGAACCTTTATCTCTCTTTATCAAACGCATCTGTCAGGGCGGGAGCTTCGTCTTGTCCTCGGTGAAGAGTCGACTGTTGAGAGCGAGCGCAGACTCTTCAGGGAAGCTGCAGTATCGAGCTCTGCAGCAGGGTCAGGGCATGTTGTCTGGCATCGGCCGCCGCGTCTCCAGCCTATTTGGCATCCTCTCCCCACCAGCTAACGACACGGTGAGTTGTAATCATTGTTGGACACCTTACTTAAAGTAGTTTTTAGTTACTAGCTGCTTTTTCTCCAAATAGTAACTGTGTCACAGCATTATAAAAGTAACTAGCTACCAGGGAAAGTCACTCTTGTGTATGATTTTTTTTTTTTTTTAATGTTCAAACATGTCAACTTCCTCCATCTTTTAGCTCATGTTACCCTTCTGGGTTTGTGCTGCATCATCTCTAGTTTAGTAGAAGTGTGTGATGGAGAGAGGAGCATCATTAGATTTAGACAGAATTAAAATGAAACTACATTTCACATGCACATTTTTGCCTTTCATCTCTTGTGTCTCTCACTCGAGTGTGTGTGTGTGTGTGTGAACTCTGCCTCTAGTTAACTTACCATGCTACTGCTAAATTATAGTAATGTGCTACATTCTATAGTCAGTAACAGTAACAGCGTTGTAATGATGGGAACAGTAAAAAGTTAAATGACCTATTATTGAAAAGAAGTGACGTTGTTACACCGTTATTCCCATTAGTGGTTGTGATAAGAGAGACCATTGGTGGATTGTTAAGAAGAGACCAAAATGCCCCAGTGAACCTGAATCAGACTTTTTTGTCTCTGCAGCTCCACAGTGTGCTGTGGGTGGGTCGAGTCGACTGCCTCTACACGCTCACCAGCTCCAGTCTGAGTAAGTGGGAGGTGGACGACAGCGGCGAGCACCAGGTCCTGAGCTGGGACGCCCAGAGAGCTCTGACCGAGAGCATCGCTGACGCCATCTGGGTCAGTAATTTATACCAGAGATTAGCAGCCACATGTGTGTGGAGAGAATTACATCAAACATGGGATTAAAAGATTAATTAATTCAAAGATTTCTCTTCCAATAGGGGTCAGAGAGCAACTACGAGGAGATGAAGGAGGGGGTAAACGTGTCCTATCTGGATATGAAGCTCAGTCAGTGAGTGTGTTCATTTGTGTTTGTGATGCTGGTTTTACACAAAATCTGATCAAGGTTGTTTTATGAATTCACAGCAAACTGACAGATTCTTTGATTAAAGAATGTGTCTGCAGCTGAACTGAGCTGGACTGTGTGTGTGTGTGTGTGTGTGTATATGTGTGTGTGTGTGTGTGTGTGTGTGTTTTTCAGATCCGGCCTGGTGGTTTTGGCTGCAGCCTGGCACCCGTCAGACACCCCCTGCCTGGCCTACTTCTGCCTGGTGACACTGCAGGACAACGGAGCCGCCATCTCTGACCAGTTTACTGTGGAGGTCACTAAATACAACCCTCCATTCCAGGTCAGACTTTACAAATATCAACAAGAATATGACAGAAACATTATTTTATTACATCATTTTATTTTGGACCATGCTGCTAACATACTGCAGCCAGCCACCAGAGGGCGATCCAGATGTTTTGGCTTCTTTATTAGGGAGCTGTCATTTATCTTTATATAAAGTCTGTGGTCACAACTTTTTCTCTTGGCTGCATTTAACACAGGGTCTTTTACATTTTTGTGTTACTGCTATTCAGCCAGTATTAGCTGTTTATTTATTAGTGTTACTAAAATGTTTCATATTAATTTCATTACTTTACGTACAAGGAGCTACTTCCAGTGGTGAAGCAAATTGCTAACTCATGCTAGTTTTTAGTTACTAGCTGCTTTTTCTCCAAATAGTAACTGTGTCACAGCATTGTAAAAGGAACTAGTTACCAGGGAAAGTCACTCTTGTGTATGATTTTTTTTTTTTTTTTTTTTTAATGTTCAAACATGTCAACTTCCTCCATCTTTTAGCTCATGTTACCCTTCTAGGTTTGTGCTGCATCACCACTATTTTAGTAGAAGTGTGTGATGGTGAGAGCATGAGTTAGCATGCAACACATGTAGCACCTTTAATTGAATTTTAAACGTCATCACAGTAGATGAATGATTAAAGCTTAATTCTGACCGTGTTTCATCACATCTTCAGAGCGAGGAGGCGCTGCAGGCCACTCGGCTGGTGCTGCCGCCTTCCCCCGGCTCCACCGCCTTCCTCTACAACGAGGAGCTGGTGTTCGCCTGCTCAACGGGAACCGGCAGGGTCGGACTCCCCGATGAGAAAATCAGCTTCAGCTCACCTGGTAAGTAGCAGCGGAGACCTGTTTTGGTGTCAACTGCTAAAACAGCAGTCGCCTCAGAAAGATTTGATAATGTTTTCGATGCTTTAGGTGATGGCGTGCGTGGCGGGGGCTGCTGCGCCAACCTGCCGGTGTTTTTCTCCCAGAACAGCGGCCTTGTGGCGGTGGTGGCCCGGGAGAGTGCCTCAATCCTGCCGGAGACCATGGAGGACTCGCTGTGCTCCTCGCTGGCTGCAGCCCCTGAGGTAAACACTCAAAACTGATTAAATGTAGACAAGACTACATGACAGGGATCAGCAGGTGAACTTTAATTGACCCTATTGATTTTCTGTTTTCATTTTTGACCATTGAAAGATGATTCAAGGAGAAAAATGTAAATATTTCAGTTTAAACTGTTGTAGGATTTGAAGGATGCAGTTCTTGACCTGAGACGCACTTTATTTGTTGCGTCACAGATAGTAACTGAAGTTAATGTGCTAACCGGCTAAACTGTGTACCTCAGCAGGTGATAGGAGTCACTGTAGCATCCAGTCTGAGAAGATAAATGAATGGGTTAACTTTACACAAGCTCAGGAACTTCTCTTTTACTCCTCCCAGATCAGTTAAAACGTTTATCCAACTCAACGCCATGTTGTAACCATCAGTCCAAGGATTCTACAGTGTAATCCCAAGTAAAATGTTCATTTCTCCACTGACAGACTTATAAATGTCATTTCCATTGTTCAACAGCATAGAAACTGTCCTTACAAAAATATCTCCATGTGCATTCACCCCACAAATGTTAAAGAAACTCTAAAGTGGTAGTCAGTTGTAGTTCTCAGCATTGACCTTTCTCTTCTTCAGTTACATGATGAACACTGGTGTTTGTAGCTGTTCACTGCAGGGAAACAGTCACTCAGCAAACAATCTCTAATTCACATTTGGGCATTATTCAGGTAAAATAGTTTACACAATGAATGACTGAGTGATCAGCTGTTTCAGACTGTTCCTCCTCGCTACTGAATGTGTTAGATGAGCATACAGCTACAGCTACATATGCTGAACATCAGAGCATATTCTTCTTCTCGTTGCCTTCAGGAAATGAGAATTATGATGTAAGTGGTGCAATCTTAAGTCTCAAGTTCTACTCGATGAGTATGTTTTCTGATTTTTTCAAGAAAATCAGAAAACAAATTCATTACAAACAACAATTCTTTGAGATAAAAATTATTTTAATAAAACTGGAATCGAAAAAATGAATATTTCTTTCTCATAAATTCCCAGGTATGAAATAGAAATAAAGAAATAAAGAAACTGAGGCACATCTGTAATTTTCTTTTTGAAGGTTTCAGCCATGGAGACACCGACCAGAGCCGAGGCAGTTGCACAGGAGGACAAAACCAAACTCCTGAAGGCCGCCTTCCTGCACTTCTGTCGGTGCGTCAACATTTGGTTCTCAGTCTTTTTTTCTTTTTCAAGCAAACACCTCCACCGCCCCAAAATAAACCTTTTTAATTGTAATTATCTCTTCTCTGACAGTAATGACCTGGTTGGGGCTCAGACAGTCACAGATGAGCTCTTCCCCCCCGATGCTGATGGTGAGGAGGGGGCGGAGCTGGATACTGTGGTGACTCAGATCAACCTGGACCTGGTGGACGACTACCCGGCCTCTGACCCCCGCTGGGCTGAATCTGTCCCTGATGGTGAGGAGGACTTCTTTTTTATTTATTTATTTTTTGTTGGACTGAGGGAAAAAGCTGGGGGGAAAAAAGCAAGTATGATAGAAATCAAACAATTCTACGTCTGATTCTGTTTTATTTAGAAAGCGTCGGCTTTCCCCTCACCTCCCTCATCATCCTCCACCAGCTGGAGGACAAGATGAAGGCCCACGGCTGCTTCATGGACTTCCTGCTGCAGGTAAAAACACAAGTTCGGGAGGATTACACCGGATTACACAGGATTATTAGGTACACCCAGGACAAGACCTGGGTGTACCTAATAAACTGAGAACTCAGTGTTTATTACCACACCGCTGACTGAATAAAACAATGGACGATGCAGAACAATTTAAGGAGTCACTGTTGTCCTCTGTCAGGTGGGTCTGCTGGACCGACTTCGGTGAGGTGTTGGTGCGTTCATCTCCCATGGCGACGCGCCTGCTGCTGTGCGAGCACGCCGAGAAGCTGCAGGCGGCCATGGTGTTGAAGAACCATCACACCAAACACGCCGAGCTGGTGAACCGAGCCATCGGCGCCGCGCTGCAGAGGAACAACGTGGCCGTGCCGCCCAGCCTCACCGCCGCCGACGTCTTCTTCAGAGAGGTTTGTGGCCTGCGATCTGTCGTGTGTTGACGGAGGTCGGACGGCTGCCACAATGTTTGTCTCGCTGCTCCTCAGGTTTCTCAGATCTCCTCGGTGCTCGACTGTCTGCTGGAGGAGGAGGAGCGGAGTCTGAGGGAGAACCCGGTGGACTCGGTGCAGTGGGCCGAGGTGGTTCTCACCGTCAATGTCATCATCAAGGTAAGTCACTGGGCGCCATCAGAGAGAAGACGACGCGTCTCTGTGGTTTGATTAAATAAACGTTGGCTCGTGCTCCGTGTGTGCAGGACATGCTGCAGGCTGCCGCTCAGTACCGAGAGACCAAGGCCTCCATGTACAGAGCTGCGGAAAACGCTGCTGCAGAGCCTGAGTACATCCCGTGGACAGGTAACACAAACTCATGCTGACTGCTACCACTTCCAGTTTATTAGGAACACCTAATGACACAGAAACAAACTACGTCAGAGGTGCATTAAAATAAGGAGAGAAACAACTTTGGATATTCTCACATATTAAAGTTGTATATTTTTTTTAAACACCAGGGGACTCATTTATAAAACTATGCGTACGATTTACGTCAGGTGGTGGCGTACGGGTAAAACAGAAAGTGCGTACACAAAAAAATATTCAGATTTATCAAACCGTTCTTAGGAACATCTGACCTTTACATTTCCCTTTATAAATCACAATCTGCTCCAAATGTGGCGACACACGTGTGAAACTCAGACCAAACCCATAACTGACTATAAACGGAGAGTGAAACGCCCTGAATCAATATTCATTTATAGGGAAACAAGCTGAATGGATGAATCGTGGAATTGCAACAGAAAATTAAACACATACGGACGGTGCAGAGGAAATGCGCTTCGTCTCTGTACCAATATTTATTTATTTCATTTGAGACCTCATACATTTAATGTGACATTTTATATAAGAGTACTGATATGAGATATGAAACACAGTCAGTAGTCAATGTGTGAGCTGCCACGATGAAAGGTGAAGTTAAGCTTCTCTATTTGGTTCATATGTGTGTAAATCAGACGGTGAAAGACGTCTTCATTCTAATTTCCCTTCCCTTCCCTTGTGCGTACACATGGGTCAGAGCTTGTGTGGAAGTGCATACATTTTACCATCAAATTTGCTTTTTATAAATAAATATAAGTTTGCATAAAAAATGGTGTACGCATTCTTTTGTGCGTATGCAACATTTATAATTGAGGCCCCTGGAGAACATCTGATTATCTGAGATAAACAAACAGTGGATGTTCTCTGAGATTAAAGTTGTGATTATCAAAAAGTTTGCACAAGTCTCTGAAATTAAAATCTTAAATAACACTGATGCTTCTAAATTTGATATATATATATATATATAAATATATATAAGCCTGGAAAATAAGTATTTGATGTACTGTCGATTTTGCAAGTTCTCCCACTTACGACGAACGAGCAGGTCTGTAATTTTAATTGTAGGTACACTTTGACTGAGAGACCGAATCTAAAAAAAATCTAGAAAATCATGTAATGATTTTTAAATGATATGATTTTTAAAAAATTTTTAATTTAAGATTTATCTCAGATTATCAGATGTTCTCCAGGGGCCTCAATAATAAATGTTGCTTACGCACAAAAGATTTATTTATTTTTCAAGATTAATGTAATTATTTTAAATGACAAATTTAGTCAGAGATCAAGTTTTAAATTTGCCAGTAGACACTGATATTCTCAAAGAGACGTTATTATTATAATATAAAAACCTTTAGATATTAACTAAGATTAAAGTTGATTAAAATTTTTGCAATGAATAGTCCTGAAATACATAGTTGTAAAATCCAGTTGCAGTTGGAAATTCTGTATTCTGTGAGATAAAAATGATTCTGAAAAACTTGAATTAAAAAATGATGAATTCACTGCTTTGTTTTCACATGAATTTGCGAATTTCTCAGAAAATGAAACATTAAACACCGTTTCTCCTCCTGCAGCATCAGGTGGTGTTGGCGGCGTTCGCACCGTCATCGTCCGCCAGCACGAGATCATCCTGCGCTCTGTGTACCCGCACGCCGACTCGGCGCTGCGCAGCGCCCTGTGTGAGCAGCTGGTGGCGCTGGTGGACATCTACCTGGGCGGCTGCGTGGCCCAGCTGACCTCACTGCAGCAGCGCCCCCCGGGGGCTCAGCAGGAACGCTACAACAGCCTGGAGATGGAGTACACGCAGCGGCGCTCAGAGCTGCTGCAGCCGCTGTGTAAGTGACACAGACTCGCACGGTGGGTGTTTCCTCAGAATCAGTGTGATTCATGTCGGGTTTGTGTGTGTTGCAGTGGAGCTGGGTCAGCACCAGTGGGTGGCGGCGCTGGCTGAGAAATACTGCGACTTCGACATCCTGGTGCAGATGTGTGAACAGACCGACAACCAGAGCCGTCTGCAGCACTACCTGGCAAAGTTCGCCGACCAGGTCGTTTGTTTTTTTTTTTTTTTTTGTTTTGGGTTTTTTTTTTTGTGGACACGTGTGTTTGTTTTCATCGCGCTGCCGCTCGCTGACGTCTCACGTGTTCGCTCTCCTCCTCAGAACTTTGCCGACTTCCTGTTTCGCTGGTACATGGAGAAAGGGAAGAGGGGGAAGCTGCTGTCCCAGCCGGCTGCTCAGCACCAGCAGCTGGCCAGTTTCCTGCAGTCGCACCAGCACCTGAGCTGGCTGCACAACATCCACGTCCACGACTACCACAACGTACGACACACACACACACACACACTGTGTTTTTAGCTTTATATGAACACCACATACATCGTGAAAGGTGTTGTTCATTCTCCATTTCTTCCATTTTCCAGTAAACATGGATCCTCTGGATCTTGGGTCGTTAATAGTATTTTACACAAATATCTTTGTTAACAATCACATGATCACAAGTACAAAACCTTTACTTTACAAGGAATTTTGTTTTCCAAATGTTTTCTCATAGACAGACATTTTCTAGACTATTTAGATTTTTGGATCATCATGTTCTCTCCACCTCTTTAAACTTAAAATTTAGTTCCTCCTCCTTTATATTCTAGTTCATTATATAAGCTGAGTTTCTGCCTCTGAAGACCTTCATCTATCATCATAACTCATAGATCATGAATCTGTCACTGCGTTAGCCTCTTCAGATAACGTGGGTTTCATTATTTTGTCTTTACATAAACGCATTTTTTTAGAGGTCAACCATCGACCTGAACCAAGACTGACTACAGGAACCCGACTCCACTGGGAATAAGGTTTCTGAGGCCTGAATATCTGATCTCTGACCTTTAACCTCAACCTGATTCAACCTTTAAACCTAAAACTGAATCTTAACCCTCCAACAACAAAAATATGACCAGTGACCGATTGTGTGAAAGTGTGTGGTTGTTTGAGTCAATTCTCAGTCGTGACTGAAGAGTAAACACAAACGCAAACAGCTCGTTTCACATCCTCAACATCCTGAGACTCACCCACGACTTCCTACTCTCCTTCCCTTTTTAAACTTCCTCTACAGCTGATGCACTTTCTTTCCTTACTTCCTTCCATGTCATTTTTCTTACTTCACTTCTTTTACCATTTTTTTTCTTTTCTTTATTCCTCCCCAGCCTCCTTCTTTCCTCCTCTTTAACCTTTGTGCTTTCGTCCTTTCTTCCTCTTCTGTCCTCGCCTTGTTTACTTCTACTTTTGTTGTTTTTTTCATCCTTTTTCCTTCTTATGTCTTTTTTCACCTTCTCTCTACTCTTCTACTTCAAAGTTTTTACTCTTTATCACCTTTCTCTTCTTTCTCCGTGTTCTCTCACCATCTTGGCGAAGGACAGTCGTATGTCCTTTGTTCATTAAAGTTTTGTTCTTTCCATCATCTGTCCCACTACTGTCCTTCTTCTTCTCTCTCTCTCTGTCTCTCTCTCTCTCTCTCTCTCTCTCACACACACACACACACATAATGTGTACAGTGCTGAGGACAGTAATACAATCGTCCTTCCTGTTTCAGTAGCGTTGAACTTGTTGACTCATGACAGCAGTGCAGTCGTGTTTCTGTTAAACACACACACACACACTCACACTCACACACACAGTTTCTACAGCTTCCTTCCTGCTCAAAACAGTAAACCCATAAGTGTGCACAGACACACACACTCGGTTTCCTTTTTACTGTGGCCGCCACCACAAGCGGAAGTATCGACTGAGTATCTGAAACACTGACTGGCTGTCCAAGGCTTTTACGTATTTAGCAAAACACAGAAAACAAAATTAAAATCATCCATCTTATTTTATATTACGAACCATACCACAGAATGTAAAGGATGATAACGGTTTCATGAGTAAAACCACAGTTAAGGAGGTGGATAACACTGAATTCATTAGACATTAAGAACAGAAAGATTTCTGACTGTTGCTCCCAATCTATACTTTTATGTTTCAACGGAAATAATTAATAAAATATCTTTATTATTATTTTGATAAAAATATTATGGATGCACAGAAACATACGTTTGTACTGTTACACATTTGACTGCCTCTGTACACATGTGTTTGTTAAACTGAAATAAGAAGCAGCAGACGTGACGATGTGTGTGTGCAGGCCCACAGGACGCTCTACAGCCAGGCCAACATGGAGACGCGTTACTTCGTGAAGAAGAAGACGCTGCTGGCTCTCAGCAAGCTGACGGCGCTGGCCTCAGACCTGCCGGAGGACCAAGTCAACAAGCAAGTGGATGGTAAAGAAAAAACACGAGCGTTGTCTGTACTTCACATGCAAAGCTAGCGGTGGGAATTGATAAGATATTATTGATGCCGTTGTTGTTTCTGCCTGTCGACCCGATTCCTTAACGATTCTCTTATCAACTCCTGAGTAGTTTATTGTTCGGAAAAAAAGTAGTTCTACAGTCTTCTGCTCCAAAAGCAACTATTTATTTTTTTCCAAAATGATGTCTGATAAATGATATTCAACTCAAACACAAGACTGTAAACATAAACATATTCAACCTAAATAAAAAGTAATAAAATAAAAAAATAGACTGAAAGAATCTTGTAAGAAAACAGTAAATGAACATTAACAATTCTCATGCAGAAAAACCAGCATATCTGTTTTTTCGGGGAGGATTCGTGACCTCTCTACACTAATGTAACTAGTATCTGTGGAGAAAACCCGTTCTGACGGAGTAGACTTGAACTCAAGACGGCACATGACGCAGTCAACAAAGAAGTGTCATTTTTAACCCAGCGACAGAAGTGTATCAATAAATAGTTTCTATAAATAGAATAGAAGAAGCGGCACAGTTGAAACCATTGCAAAATGATCGCAGGATTTCACATATAATGATCAGTGTGTGGTGGTTGCCTCAGAATCAACACTGTCTGCCACAAATTCATTTTTATTTTTCCATTGTGAAACACAACGTTAAAAACAAATGGATGGTTCTGATCTCTCTGCGTCTCTTGCACACACACACACACACCATGGACTGCTTTATAATTAATGTAATAATACCGTAACTAACGTCATGTGTCCAATCAGACATCGTGGAGCAGGAACGTTTCCTGTTGCATCAGGAGACGCTGCCTCGTCAGCTGCTGGAAGAGAAACAACAGAACCCCGACACCATGCCCCTGCTCAGCGCTCACAACCTCATACAGGTGAACACACACAGACACAGTGGAAAATATCTGTTCATTTGACTCTTTGATGAATACTTTATTAACCCCAAAGACAATTAACAAAATTATTATTAACAAAGTAATGACAAGAATCAAGACTCCACAAATAAAACAATTAAATAAAAACTACTGTACATATATTTAAATGAGTCAGTCGTCCTCTAAAAGTGCTTGTTTCTGTCACTGACGGGAACAGATTGTTCAAGTTGGTTCAATCAGAGAAGGAGCCTTTCGTTAAACAGTCAGATGGTTTTTATTATTATTTGAACCACAAACAGTTGTTGCATCTCTACCAGACTCCATTAAAGTGACGGTCCAGAGTAATTTGAACCCAGCGTCTTTTTCATCACGGATACAAGTCAAACACCCCCTCAAGAGATATTTTACGTTGGTGGAAGGATTTTCAAGTTTGACCATCTTTTGTTTTCACAATCAAGTAACTAACAATGAAAGTAAAGCTCAGAATATCACTTCACTTCAGCAGTAGCATAAACTGAAGCACTGATAACTTCAAGAGTTTATTAAAAAGACTGTTTTACAAGACTTACCCAACGTCTTGTGTTCATAACAACTGGTGATGAAGGGTGGTCCAGATCAACAGGTTCGTTATTTTTCTCGCTCTTTGCGGACAAATCAGCTGGTTGTTCAGGAAAGTGTCTACGGACCATGTTCATGCAATGAGAAGATAAAACTGAGTTAGTGAAGACAAACTGTAGCTGCTACCACAGACGTTCAGAGTGGTCGATGAGTTTTCTACAGCGTTGTTTGTTGACAGCAGCTCCCTAGCTCATATAGTAGTATTATCATTGTCTATTAGCCATAGCTGCTAGCCAGTACCTGATGATAGTTAAATATCACATCATGAGACGTCAGGGGATCCGTATTCATGTGTTCAACAGCTGCTAGTGAGGGGAAGCTGTGAGTGAGCAGCGCTGTGTGAAGTAGTGTCTGTCAACTGGAGGTGAAGACGTCACTTTTAGTATCAGTACTGCTGCAAATCAATATCTAATTTGATACTTACTTTTCGTATCAATTAGCGTCTGAACTTTTTTTCCCAACACTAGTGTGAACACAGGAAGTGAGTTGCTGTGAGGATGAAGAAGGTTGGTTTTAGTGACCTTCAGTGGTTTGAACAGCGTTGAGTCAGCGTTGAGTTGATGATGCTAGTTTTAACCAGTGCATCGTCCACAATGTAACGTTCACTGCCAACATCTGCTGGGACCTGGTGTGAACACATAAGAGATGTGCTGCTGAGAGTCTCAGTGATTTGAGCATTTTGATAATGACAATAAAAGTTATCAAGAGTTACCGATACTGATTGTGCTTCTTCCATTAATGTCGAAAAAAAAATATGATTAATCATTTCATATCATGTCATATTGTTCAGCTGGTGTGAGCTCAGTGTTTCCTCTCGCCTCCTCCACAGCTGTACATCTGTGACGACAACAGAGGAGCCAACGAGTACGACTACAAGAAGGCTCTGGATCTGCTGGAGTACATCGACGAGGTCGGGGTCTGTTTGATATCGAGCAGCGTTTCTTTTATGGGTCAAAAGCCAACCTGTGTTGATCTTTACGTGTTTGTGTTGCAGGAGGACGCCGTGGACATCGACCAGCTGAAATGTGAAATCTTAGGCAAAGCGCTCAGGAGAGACGAGTGAGAACAATATGGTTTTTACTGCACATCACTGCCCCGGGTTGTTGTGAAACGTGTTATTAAGTCGTTGTACGTGTCGTTTCACCTCTGATCCAGCTGGTCCTCGGCCGACGGGAACGACGATCCTCTGGAAGCTGCCAAGGACAGCATCTTCGTCAAAATCCTCCTCAAGCTCATACAAGAAGGTGAGAAACGTTCAGGAAGCCATATGCCAGGAGGCAGCACGTGATTTATTTCACCTGCATCTCTTCCTGCTAAAGTCACTAGCACTGCCGTCTAACGCTGATGACATCATTTGGAGCCAGAGTTTGCTCCAGATGCATCACTTCTGAGGAGTCCTTTCGACCATCTTACCATCTGACACCACAGAATAAAATCTGTGTGTTAATTAAACATCTTCATGGTTTCAGCTGGTCTGAATGTTTCCATGAAGTTCACGTGTATCTTGTTTCCTCAGGTGTTCCTCTGCAGACGTACCTGCCTGATGTCAAAGAGCTGCTGGAGTCGGACGATCTGAGCGCTTTGAAATCAAAACCCTATTTTGAATTTGTCCTTCGAGCCAATTATGAACATTACTTGCAAGCCCAAATGTGACCCCCCTCTAAAAACTGCACTTCATCTTCCTTTTGCTTTGTAATAACTCCCAAGATGTTTGAGTGACTGTGCCCTTTTCTAAATAAATGTTATGATTATTTCTGTAGTTACTGTTTAGTTTGTTTTATATACATTTGCACTAAAACCTCCTGTTAGGGTTTGGTTGTTACTGACATCTAGTGGCCTTATTAAAACACAAACAAGACAGATTCTTAGTGGAAAAACCATCATCAGCGTAGGGAAAAAAACCTGTTGCATTTGTTTTTAAATTGAGTACAATTAAATATTATTATCAGCATTTATAACTTAAACATAATTTAACAATAATTTTGTTCAACACTATTGTGGCTAAACTAGATGAGTGTATGAATCAGTATTGTGAGTGAAAACAGAATTATTTACTTATTTTACCACTTTTTTTTTTTTTATCACGTGTTTGCCTCCACTTTAGCTAGCATGCTAACATTTAGCTAACCAGCTAATTGGGTAGATAGATGAATACTGATCCCTTTGGCAGGTCCCCTCAGGGAAACTGAAGCTCCGTCACATACAGCACAAACAGAAAATTAACAGTCACTGTAGCATCTATTTAAAATACCACATGTCCTCATGGGGACACTTCAAACTATGAACAAATCATTTAAAATATCCTCACAGTGTCCTCATAAGTTTAAGCAAGTATTTTTTTTTTTTTAAGTTCAAGTGGTAAAAATTAGAATATTTGTTCATTTTTCTTTACTGAATTGGGCAAAACATTTGAAGACGTCTCCTTTGACTTAAGATTAAATGATTATGAATCAAGGTTGAAATAATTGTCAGACTAATAATCAGACAATGATAATGATTGTTAATACTCCAGTGTTGGGATAACGTAAGTTTCACATATTCAGCTTCACAACCGCCGTGTGACGGTAACGGTTTGAATGTGTTTTCTCTCTGAATGTGACATCAGACTCGTCAGATCCTAGAAAGTGACTGAAACTTGAGACTGAGGTGTCATCAAATCTGGACGCTGGCCTGCGTTAGTCAGGACTTCCTCCTGAACCACTTTACAGGGATCCTCAGCCATGATCCACTTTCACAGCCACAGAAGCTGCAGATAGTTTCAGCTAAAAATAGGGAAAGTAGGTTAGATTAGGGACGGCGGCTCTGCAGACACTCACTGTGATGTTCTACTTCTTTAACAGTTTGACTAATATTACATAGTCTTACCACAGCAGGAGAGTTGGGTAGTAACATATCATCTACAGTATCTCAGCATAGCTTTTATTTAATGAAAATAAGTCAGTTAAATCTGTTTTTTTATGTGGATCTAAAATGATCTTTAAAAAAAAAATGCTGAACAACTGCTGCAGAGTAATAAAACAGTTGTCCACTATGAGGATAAATCTTTAAATTCCTAAATCAACAACAGCCACCAGCCTCCTTTCATGAAACACTTGTGTTTCTGTTCCACCGCTGAAAATCACACAATAACTCAAGGTGTCAGGTCTCCTGACTCCTCAGTGAACAGCTGGATAAACACAGCTCCGTCTGTTGGCTCAGTGTTGGACGTCGTCAGAGGAATCCAGACTCAGTCTGCAGCTGCTGGAGGCCCTGACCCTCTTGTTTTAGAAACTGGATCAAGAGCGTCACTCAGCTGCCGCTGGAAGTAAGTCTAGGTTTTATCTGCAACTAGATATCTGCTGCCATAAAAACACATCTCTGAGGGTAAGACTTCACACAAACCAACACAACAATTCAGAAATATCAACACGTTTCAAATTACTGTTGACAAAGAGACTCAAAGCTACGGCAAAATGAGCAAATACAGCTGTAAAACTTCTAGAGAGACACATCAAAACGACAACAGACACATCAAGTGACATAAACCGATTGAAAATGACCACGTCACAACCAAGATGTTAACAAAAAGATGAATCACTCAGCAGGCTCTAAAGAGACACAAAGAAATACTGCAGAGGTTCGGGAACAAACACAGACACAAAATGTCCATAAAGACCAAAGAGTCAATACAGAGATACTGAAAAATCAGAGATGTAAAAGTGTTGCAAAAGAGCCTCAAGATGACAAAGCCCAGTCACTTAAACGATGTCCTGAATGAAAACAACTACAAAGACACAGAAGACCAGAAAGACACAAACAACTACTCAGATGCAAAGCACCTGCATAAAACACAAAGAAACAGAAAAATGACTTCAAGGCTGAAAAGAGCCAAACATAACCAGAGAACTGTAATTAAGACACAGCAGATGACCACGAACTAGTACAAAAATAATCACAGACATAAAGACACTATAGAAATAAATAACAAATCAAAGGTACCACACTGCCAGTTACAGACTGACTGACTTTAAACAATCAAAAAAAAAATACACACATGACGTTACGATTTAGTCATAAATAATAAAATAGATTTTGTGGCGTGTTTCTATTTGATTCCTTATTCTGTTTATTTGTGTGTGGTTGAATGTTTATTTTTACAGTGCGATGTCATCCAGTGTTTTATTATGAATACATCTTTTTACAAGCGGTGTATCACGTGACCCCAAAATGAAGCGCGTGTGAATGTGTGTAGTATTAGTATTATTGGTGGTTGTACTACTGTACTAGTAGTACTAGTCCCTACACGCGCTGCCCTGGTAACGGTCGCTGCGGTCTCGCTCCATACACGGGCTCGAGCGCTCCGCGTCGCTCCTCGCGGGGGGCTTCCTCTCCATACAAGGCCCGCCTGACGCGCGAGCCTCGGCGCAGACCTCCCGCGCGACCAAATATGGACGAAGACCTGTTGAATTCCTGTCACGGTCGCGGACATTCCTAGCGGCTGTAGGAGACAAGTGTGATGGAGGAGAAGGTGTGTGTGTATATAAAGGAGCCCGGGGGTCCGCTGCCCGTTACCGACCCCGACTCAGCTGGCACCAGCAGCGGATAAACTCCTCACCGACAGCCGGACACAAGTACAGGTAAGCGACTTGGAGCAGCGGAGGAGCCCGGTCCTAACGGTGCAACTCTCCGATGGACGGAAAGACTTGAAAGAACAGGAGAGAGCGACAGCTTTTAGCTTTTAAACAGCTTTTATTTTGACAGGCAGCAGAAAACTTCCTGTTAGGCGAAGCGTTCACTTACCGTCGGAATTATTGAATTTATCCACAACAAGCGGCGCAAACTTGACTTTAACTTAAATTGAACACCAGAAAACATCGTTTTCTAATGTTCAATTTTCTGGTCGTTTTCTGGTAGTTAATTTGATTAGAGATTAGAGATGAGATCTCTGTTGAAATAGCAATTTGTTATAGTCTAATAAAATCTTCTAAATTGCCAGATTTGGCGTTTAAACCTTCTAAACTTCGTTTTAATTCATGGTTGTAATCATCTTTTATCTTAAAGCTCTTTATCGAATATCATTAAATACATCTCTTTCCCTTAATGAAAACATGTTTCAAACGGCGTGTTAAAAAGTGGAATTAAAATGCCTGTTTTCTTTCTAATGGAAATACGTCTTGTAAAGAAAATCCACGTGTTTGAAGTATGAAACAATTCAAGACACATAAAAACAAACCCAGAAGACTTTTTATTGAATTAAATTTGAGTGAAAACAAGTAGTGGTTCAGATGTGGGATTTCATGAGGAATCCGTGAACGCATCGTTACACTAATGGTTTTAAAAGTAAACTGTTTATCAGCTGATACTCACACACTTACTATTGTGAACCATCAGCCCGCGGTTATTCATCCATATTCATTCATTCAGTTTTACCACGTGATACAGTTTAGCATTTACACATTTACAGAAAGTTGACATTTTCTGTAAATGTGTTGACATAAGTTAACTAAGCCAATTAATTTAAATCAAGACCTGTCTGGAAGTGAATCAACCTGAAACTGACCCTTTCTGCAGATATTTCTTTGACTAAATTCTTTTTAATACTAAAACAGTGTTTACAAACATATAATGCCTGGCCTTTTTGTTTATCATTTAAATATTTAACATTAGATTTAAAATGTTGGGGTTTTGGGTAAAAAAAAATAAACAATTTGAAGATGTCACATGGGCTCTGAGGAGATAATTCAGTGCAGTCACCTCACCACCTCTGATTTTTCCCACGTCCCTCTCCAGAATCTGCAGACATGTGTGACGACGATGAGACCACCGCCCTCGTATGTGACAACGGCTCCGGCCTGGTGAAGGCTGGCTTCGCCGGGGACGACGCTCCCAGGGCCGTGTTCCCCTCCATCGTGGGCCGTCCCCGTCACCAGGTAAACAACTAAATGGTCTTTTTTGTCTACATCAGATAAAATCAACTGTAAACTATAAATTGATATTTAATGTGGATTTTGCTGCTCAGATTTGTAAAACAGTAAGGCAACCACATATATTTGGCATTGTTTTGGGCCTCCTCTCTATCACCACTAATCAGGCCAAATCTGAAAACATTTGAAAACTTCAACAGTCCAAATACAAACATACTGAGATTATGGCCATAGACGACTATCAGATTAGATCAGATAATACTATAAGATCATTGGTCTAGGACATATTTTTTTCACCTACAGATGATAGAAATAGAAAAGATAAATGTGATATTACTGGAGAACCTCAGAATCACCCGTTTCTTCTTCCCTCCACCTTCAGGGTGTGATGGTTGGTATGGGTCAGAAGGACTCGTACGTGGGTGACGAGGCCCAGAGCAAGAGGGGCATCCTGACCCTGAAGTACCCCATCGAGCACGGTATCATCACCAACTGGGACGACATGGAGAAGATCTGGCACCACACCTTCTACAACGAGCTGAGAGTGGCCCCTGAGGAGCACCCCACCCTGCTCACTGAGGCCCCCCTCAACCCCAAGGCCAACAGGGAGAAGATGACCCAGATCATGTTTGAGACCTTCAACGTCCCTGCCATGTACGTGGCTATCCAGGCTGTGCTGTCCCTGTACGCTTCCGGCCGTACCACTGGTGAGTCACATAACACAAACCATCACATGTTCAACACTTTAACATCATGATTGTAGACAGACAGACAGATAGATAGATAGATAGATAGATAGATAGATAGATAGATAGATAGATAGATAGATAGATAGATAGATAGATAGATAGATAGATAGATAGATAGATAGATAGATAGATAGATAGATAGATAGATAGATAGATAGATAGATAGATAGATAGATAGATAGATAGATAGATAGATAGATAGATAGATAGATAGATAGATAGATTAATTTTACTGATGCCAGAGTGAAATTAAGGCAAGAAATGTTGGTTTTATTAGTATTTTTCAGTCTGTTAAACCAGTTCTGTGTTTTCTCTCAGGCATCGTCCTGGACTCTGGTGATGGTGTGACCCACAACGTACCGATCTATGAAGGCTACGCGCTGCCTCACGCCATCATGCGTCTGGACCTGGCTGGTCGTGACCTGACTGACTACCTCATGAAGATCCTGACTGAACGTGGCTACTCCTTCGTCACAACTGGTAAACACTTCATCCCATCATCATCATCATCATCAGTACTTCTTGTCTGAGAACTGACAGCAGTTACTTCCTCTGTTTGCAGCTGAGCGTGAGATTGTTCGTGACATCAAGGAGAAGCTTTGCTACGTGGCCCTGGACTTTGAGAACGAGATGGCCACCGCTGCCTCCTCCTCCTCCCTGGAGAAGAGCTACGAGCTGCCCGATGGTCAGGTCATCACCATCGGCAACGAGCGTTTCCGCTGCCCAGAGACCCTGTTCCAGCCCTCCTTCATCGGTGTGTGCTCACAACTTTATTTTTTGTTTGTTTTTTTCATCAGTTTTGTGATACAAGTGTCAAGCTGCTTCAAAAATCCTATTTCTGATTGATTACTCTGAATTTTATGTTGTGAGGAATTCAGACCTTTTTTTTCTTCTCAACAACTTAAACCTCAGTCTGTAATGGTTCTCTGTGCAGCAGGAAATTGAATTGTCCCCCTAATGCACCTGAACAGGTATGGAGTCTGCCGGCATCCATGAAACGGCCTACAACAGCATCATGAAGTGCGACATCGACATCCGCAAGGACCTGTACGCCAACAACGTGCTGTCTGGAGGCACCACCATGTACCCGGGTATCGCCGACCGCATGCAGAAGGAGATCACAGCTCTGGCTCCCAGCACCATGAAGATCAAGGTACCATTTATTATGATTTAACGACATTGGTTGAGATTTTTATATCATGTCTGACTTTAAAAGCATTAAATCTTAAATTTCCTTCTCCTCCTGCAGATCATCGCCCCCCCTGAGCGTAAATACTCGGTCTGGATCGGCGGCTCCATCCTGGCCTCCCTCTCCACCTTCCAGCAGATGTGGATCAGCAAGCAGGAGTACGACGAGGCCGGTCCCAGCATTGTGCACCGCAAGTGCTTCTAAAAGATCAAACAAAAAACCAAAATAACAACGCCATCAAGATGCTAATTGCACCAGCTGTTGCTGCGACCTAATCTCCTCCCTGACATCAAGAGGAAGAAGCTCAGGCGGCGTCTCACCTGTACATATATTACATATATTGTTATTTATTCTTTCTTTTTATGTCCGACATGTTTGAGTGAATGAGTGTGAAAACAGAGCGAGTGTTGGCTTTGAGGTAGGACACGCTCCGTCTCGGACCAAGTGTGTGAGCGAAAAACAAATAAAGAAACATAAAAACACAAAAAAGACCAAAAAAGAAACAAAACAACAAAGAAAATAAAAATAAAAGCTGTATATTTTCACATACGACTGCTGTCTGTTATTTCTTTTTTTAATTTTTATTTTTCATTCAATGTAACAGTTAAATGTTTAATTAGTGATAGAATAAAAAAAAAAGATAGAAACAGGAAATATCTAATAATTATAATAAAAACATAAATAATATAATAAAATATAATACATAAATAAATACATAAATACATAATACATAAATAAAATAATCTGTGGAAGTGGAAAACAACAGATTCATTGTTTTGCACTTTTCCATAAACTTCTCATATCCATCTATCTGTGTGTGTGTGTGTGATATAAAGTTAATAAAATAAAAAAGTATAAAGTATATAATGTCGGAGAAGATACAGAGATATCCAGATTTTAAAGTCTTTAAATGGTTTTTCAGACTCGTGTAAAACTGGTGCAGGAGCTGAGGAGCTGCAGGTGTTATTATTTCCGGTCTCGCGCTCTGTCCTCAGCAGGTGTGTTTCCTGTTTTCACCTGTTGTTTTCCGCTGCACAGATGGAGGCGGCGCGCGCATGCGCAGTGTCTCTGGTCTCAGCATCTTACAGGGAAAATCATATTTCCACTTTCCATCACTATATTTCTCTGCTCTGCTGCCTGCAAGTTGCAGGGAAACACTGTAGGACTATACCGGAAGTACATTTTTTTGTTTCCAAAATAAGGGTTTCCATAAAATATATATATATACTTACACAGGCAAGGAATAATGTCGACATTAAGGTAGAAATTCAGTCATCAGTATATATTGTGATATACTGGTGTAAATTTACTACTGAATTAGTTTGGAGCCTTTTGGGGCCACTGTAGATCTGTGGTCTTTCTGTTTCATCCATTAAATTTATGTTTATATTTATTTTATTCATACAAAATAATTTTCCATAAGAGAAAAATAGATAAATGAACTTAATGTTTAATTGGCAGACTGGTTTAAAAGGCACATTACAATTGTAAGCTGTAAGTGATAAATAACAAATCAAATCTATGTATATATCTGAATGTTGTATAATTATATTTGTCATATATACATTTGTTATTGCATAATTATAAAAACAATGTCTCTTAAAAAAAAAAAAAAAAAAAAGAAATCGAAATTTTAGTAAGTTTACAACTAGTTTTATTTTGAAAGTCTTATCCGGAAGCTGTGTGGTGTATTTAGCTTACTGCGCTCGCGCGAACCGAGAGCTACAGTGATGCTCGACGTATAACAGCTGCTACACCCGACACACCGACACAGACCGGACCCGTACACCAGACCGGACCCCTCTGGAATGAGGTCTGGGTGAGTACTGATGTGTCAGACCCGAACACTCGATCCGCTCAGACCCGTTTATCATCGGCCGTCGGTAAACACCTGACCGTGTTTACCGACGGTAACGGCAGGTAACGGAGAGTAACGGCCGCCTGTTTTCAGTTTCTCACACGGTTACTGTCAATTTAAACCGTACAATTTAACAATCATTACCTTTTAATGGACTCAAATAAGATTTGTTATTGTTGTTGTTGTTGTTGTTGTGGTCATGGTTTGTGTTTGGAGGTAAATTCTGGAAAAGACGATTTTATTTTGGGTGAAAGGGGAATTAGATCCTTCAAAATAAAATAACATATTTATATTATTATTCATATTTATTAAGCTACAGAAAATATTAAATTAAGTGTAATCATCTCCATAATAAGTGAATGATGAGTATCCAATGATTAGATGTAGGCCTGTTCAGATAAATCAATAATTAATATAGTTTATTTGTAGTAAAATGGAAGGAGATGTATGTGTAGGCGTGTAGGCGACAGAAATAGCTCTGGTGTTAGTGGTCGTGCGGTGTAGTAGTGAGTCAGTAGTAAAACCATAATGAGCCTCAATCCTCTGCTGCTCGTCTAATCTGTGGTGGAGGGGGCGGTGGGCGGGGCTTACAGGTAGACCAGGTAGATCTGCCCGCCCCCTGGTGGGTAAACAGTTCATTGATAAGGGCTGTTACTGTTTTAACTGTAATGAAATAATATTATTTCAAGGTTCCTTGTATTTTGTGATGGATGGCGTCACTCTGAACCCTGAACACCACCTTCCCTCTGAGGGGCGGAGCCAGCTGTGTCCCATGTTGAGGACCCAGTCGGCCAAGATGTCGACCGATCTCTGTGTCGACCACCGTTGGTCGCTTGGTCGACACTCGGTCCAGTCTACAGAGGATTTCCAATTTACTGAGTGTATTTACGTTACAAGCTACTCCGGTTGCATAGCAACAACATCAACATCAACAGAGCCTGTTTGCTTTATACGGTGGATTTTTCTTATTGCAGAAAATAAATATTATATATGTCATCAGAATAAATTAAACACACTACTCTGGTCATGTGACATTTAACTGCAATGAATCTTGGGATATCTTGGGCTGGATGCGCAGGCTGTATATATATCACATGTGGCGACTAGTGATGAATCCAGCCTTCTTGTCTCGAGCCATGAAGGCTACATGACACTCCAGCATATCCCAAGATTCATTGCAGCGCAGGTGGTGTTTGTGATGTGGACGTGCAGTTAAAGCTAAAGGTCACATGACCAGAGTAGTAGAAGGAGTATGTTTGTAAATGGACTGAGTTAGATTTTATCTGCATCACATCAAATATAGCTGAATTCTTCCTTTTAGGACACTTCCTTTAAGCACACTTTTAGGAGCTGTTGTCATCGTGTTGTTGTTGTTGATGCTAGTGTTTCATGTAAATATACTAGACCATTTAAGGGCCTTGGTTGACACAGGTCACAGATACTAGACCTGCGTAGACCGAGTCCTCCACAGCTGATGTCGCCTTCATCACCATAGAAACTGCTAAGAAACGGCTGGAGGAACATGACAAACATCACAAAGTTCCTCCAAACTCCTCAGATCCCAGTCTGGTGTTGAGCCATGGAGGCTCCGCCCACAACCCAAAAGACAGCGTGTCCATGTCCTGACTGGTCGCTGCTGTTTTCCTGCCACATTATACAGATGGTTGTAGTTGTGGTTGATCAGTGTTTAGAGACGACCAACATGTGTTTAACATGTCATCAGTGTCATTTCCATGACAAGATGTTAAAACGGTAAATGGTTTCATATCAGAGAGTGAAGCAGGCGTCTGACATGGCTGATGTGAAAGTTGAGGTTTTTATTTGATTTTATATTGTTAACATCATTATTTCATTTCCTCCGCAGTGATTAAAGTCAAGACACGAGCAATAAGAGAAACCATGGTGACCAAGAAAGTCCGGACGGAGTACATGAAGAAGTTTAAAGATCCCAAATGGGAGACGTTCTCCAAATGCTACGAGGACTCTGTGAAGTACCGTCTGACCCGGCGTGTGATCGAGCATTCCCACAAGCCCTGGTTCTGGGAAGGCTGGGACAGCGGCTCCGACTCCAGCGGCTGGTCCACACCCAGACTGACCAGGAACAAAATCACTCCTCTGTCCCTCCCACCGCCGCCGCTGTCACCGACCTCTGGGGTGAAACAGAAACTGTTGGAGATGAAGATGAAGCCGGAGTCTGATGAAACTGATGTGGGAGAAGCTGCAGGTGACGCCACAGTGAACACAGGTGAGGAAATGACTTTTAGTGATCTACGAAGGATCCAGTTTCTCAAATTTCTCTGTTTTTGAAACATTTACTTTTCCCTTGAGCCTTAGCTTCACTCTCTGTTTGGTGCTAATGTTAGCATACCATCAGGCTGAAGTAACATGACCGCTGAAGTGTTTTTTATAATTTTGAGTTATTCTGTTATTTTGAGTTTTCAGTTTTCTGTGAATAATCCAACAAACCCAGCGGAGGAGACTCTGACAGTTTGAGGACCAGAGGCTGGTTTTTCTCAGGAGACACCGATGCTAAAAATAATTGCAATCAGACGTGATGAGCTCAGATATAAAGGAGCGGTTGTGTCTCCTCTTGTGTGTCAGGACACCGGATCCTCCAGCACAGCTCTGAATTTCACAGTGTGTTTACTTTATAACAACAACATGCTACATATTAGTCTCCTTGTTACACAACAATGTTGTGATTACTGCTCTGGGGTTAATGATGTAACCAACAGTATTGTTATAATACTGTTATTATTTAATGAAGCTGTAGTTTTAGAAAGTATCAGGTTCTTTATCATATTTGTTTAAATTTGAACTGTAACTGAATGTTATTAATTATTAGGTTAAATGTATGTATGTAATGTTAAATAATTGGTTGAATGTTTCTAGCACAACTACAAATGAAAATCACCTACTATCAGTGAAAACCAGAGCTCATTTGAGTCTTTTTATTTCTACCGTGCTGTCTCTGTCTTCTGAAGTCGTAGAAAACGGTGTGAATGAAGCCAGTGGAGGGTCAGTGACAGCGGCTCAGAACGCCAGCGGACCGTCAAACGATGTGACGACGGACAACGGGCCGGCCGACACGGCGTCCTCTGACGGGGAACCCGCGAAGCCGGCACCGAAACGGCGTCCACGCCGGCGGCGCCAGACACCTTGCTCTGAGCCGGGACACCCAGACAGCTCTAACGATGAAAAACCAGCCGTCATCCGCAAGCCATCGAGAGCAAAGAGCCAACCACCGATCATCACCAAGGAGAAGGAGAACCACAGACCGTCCAGCAGACTGGACTGGACCCAGAGACAGACGGAGGTCAGGAGGACACACAACGATGTGAGTGTCACACTTTAAAACTTTAAACAGACAAACATCAGGTCTGTTAGTCAACAACTCACACACAAAATGAATTATGTTGGTGACGTTAGCACTAGCACCTGGTGGTACAGCTAGTTTGTTCAGATCTTAAAGGGCTTATAGAACACATTATTGTCACATTGTAAACTGTTTCTAATCTGTATTGTATTGTGACGTCTCCAAATAGTGGACGTATTAGTTTGGCTGACAAAGGACCAGGATCTGAGGAACGACATAATGCAACCACATAAAATCCACCTAGAATGAAACGATTGGTTTTCCCCTTCTACTCGGCGAACTCATTAATATTGAAATGAGCTGTGCGCTGATTGGTTGGTTTACAGCGAAGACAGAGAAGGTCCATTGTTGCTACAGTGGCCAGCAACAAGTTTCAGAGTTAATGTGTGACAGTAGTGTCAGAGTAGCAGGTTTAGCTATTTAGTCTTTCTAGGAACTAAACGTAACATGTAAAGTACATGTAATTACAAGTGTAACATACAGCTTCACCCTAGACTAGATTGGAGAGATTGTTAGTAGTGATGAGATTCAAACCCACAACCCTGAAGAGACTAGAGTGTTAATCCACTGCCGTAGACTGCTCTGTGACGTTACGCAGTCTTTGTTCTTAGCATCAGAAGAGTATTTTAACAGGAATTGTTTTGCATGTGATTTATTGTAAAAAGCTATTTCCTCTTGTAAAAGTGAGTTGGGGTTTGTAACCAAACTGTTTTTATTCTATGACGCCTTTAATGGTTCTGATCAGTTTGGGTCAAAGTCAGAATCAACTGTTTCTCAATGTTCACATTTATTTAACAACATTTTCTCACCCTGTCATCAACAGTCTGACCTGAGTTTTAGATTCACAGACTGCTCCAGTCTCTACAAGTCATGTTCAAATGGTCAAAGCAGCAGCAGGTTGAGGATGTAAAATGTCAAAGTCAGATCAGTTTGAATCCTGAGTCTCGGCCTCGTCCACCGGACACCAGAGAAGAGAAGCTGTCACCCGACACTCTGCAGACATTAATAATGAAACACCGGTGTGCTTTTTCGGAAACGACTCCTCTCTCTCTGGTTTCTCCTCAGAGCCACACGTCCGACGCCTGCGTCCAAACCCGCCGGGTGTCCGACAAGCGCGGCTCCTACCCGGACCGGCGACGGGCCCGGTCGGCCGACCTGGAGAAGACGAGGCGTTCGGAGCTGACGGTGGTGGACGACCGCTGGATGACAGAGTACATGCGCTGCTTCTCGGCCCGGCTGAGGTAGAGATGGTGACCGTCAGACGGCGGCTCAGGTCGTTCGTTGGTCTCCCGAAAAAAGAAACGGTGAGAACCATGTTCAGTCCATCACGCGGAGACGCCGCTCGCTGTCCGTCTCCTCTGTGACACAAAGTCAAAGCTTTCACTCCACCTTCCTGTCGAACCTCAACGACGTGCAGCTAAACACAGTACCCAGAATCCTCTGCAGCCGGAGACAAACCAGATTTGTTTTCTGAGGCCGATATTTATATTTGAATTGACGACCAATTATTTATTTACTTTATTGACTATTTACGTTAGAAACGTGGTTGTCAAATGATCTGCTTGGACGTTTTTAAAGCTGACGATTGACCCCAAACAGTCTGCAACATTTATTTATCAGCATTTATTCTCAAGTTATTACGTCAAAAGTTCAGTCAGACTTTTTGAACGCTGGCGAGTCGACGTAACTCCGCCCAGCGTCCAAAAAGGAAAAAAAAAATTAAACAAATTACTTTATACATCATCTAATGTCAGAGCAGAATTAAATCACGCATCATTTAAATAAAATGATTCACTTATTTCACTAAATGGCACAGTTAATAAATGTTATTAATGTTCATGTTTATGTTGAGATGTTTAATCATTTAAACGAGGAAACGGTTCGTTTTGATTTCATTTTAAATTTAATTGAAAATCAAATGTTAGTGTTTATTGGCACTGTCCAGCCTCCGTACTTATAGTCAAATCTCATATATCTTTATTTTTTCATATTTAAAATAATTAATAATAATAATAATAATAATTTAGATGTTTCCATCAGAGATGAAACCGTTTATTCTCGAATTATTTATTGTGAATTAAAAAGTATTGAACTTTGATTTAGACACGTTTTTTTCTATCAGTTGATAATTGACGTCTGATGTTCTGATCAGTGTTGACGTTGTGGTGCAGATCAGCTGTGATGGACTGAAACATGGAGAATTTATTTAACCCTTTATAAGCTTTTATATGTAGAAAACGAACAAACGTCACTCTGATCACTGTTTGAACGTGTTTCATTTCTGAGCGTGAAAGTGTGAACACGCTGCGTCGTCACTAACAGCAGCAGGAACTGGACCAAATGGAAATATTTTTGATATTTTTAAGTATTTTGGGATTTTAAAGAGTAAAACCACCGAAATGTGGTTTGGCAGAAATATACAGACACCAGATTTTAGCTGATAAAATTAGTATTTAACGTATTTTCAGAGTTAAAAACAAAAACAAACAAACTATATTTAAAGATGTGCTAGTTTTATTAAAGTAAATGAACTTAATTGAAATAATCAGTGGACTGTTAGAGGTCGATGTTTGGCAGCAGCTTCCTGTTAACAAGGTGCTTTCTGTTTGACCGCTGTGCTCAACATTGAACTCATTTATTTATTTATTCATTATGCAAAAAGAAAAACAACTAAAGCTTTTGAGACTTTGTCTTTTTTGTGAAGTTGTTAAATAACAAAGTGTGACGTTGAGAGAGAAACGACATCGTAACGTCTCTGGTTCCAACAACAAACGTCATCATATAAAAACCAGTGAGACGAGGAGAAGCTTTTAGTGAATCTGTCATCGGTCTGTTTTACTTTACTTCTAATCAAACTCTTTACACGACCAGACCTTGTTGATGTTTCAGCCACATCTGTGGTTTCTTAACAACCTTTTTCCATAAAGAGGTGAAGAGTTTTGTCATTTGGTGCTAATTAGAGTTCCTGTAGTGTTGAAACTAAAATTCGCCGGCCATTTTCATATTTGTTAAACTCGTCAGTGGTTGGTTTCTCTTCGCTGCGTATCCAAGATGATTTTTCTAACTACTAGTAATCATAGAATAAAAGTTCCTGTAATCTCCATCTGTAATCTCCTGATGCTCCATAGATCAATCAGAATAAGAGTGAACTGTGTTTCCTCTTCACATTTGCTGGAGTTCAGCAGCGAAATAACAGAACAGATTTTAACGTCGCGTCGTTTCCTCATGTCTGAGCAGCTGCTCGTCGTCAACGTCACGTAAAGATTGTGAAGACGTGGTGATGTCACACAGAGGGCTATCCATCACCACTTATTGTGTTTACATTGTGTCACTTCTTCTTTTTGTGCTACTTTTAAAACTGAATGCAGAAATTCACCGACTCGACCTCTTCACGCTGAATGTGGAAAACAATACTTTTCTGTTTTTTTACTCATTTGTCTCTTGTTTTTGGAGCCGAATCAGACAATCACAGGAACGTGTTGAACTGTTGTCGAGTTGGTACAAGTTGGTTTTGCTGTGGATTATTTCTGTGGTTTGGTCACAAAAAACGTCTGAACATCAGATTTTTACCTCAGACGACGTTTACATGACATGTTTGCTCACTGTGTTTGTATCTGTGCACAATATTAATGACACATCTTATATTTTCATCCACTTCAAGTTGTTGCTGTGAATAAAACGATACTTGAACCGTTTCTCTGCTGCTTTCATTCGTGTTTTGATGATTCAGACGCTAACGTTAACCAACAACCGCTTACAGAACATCTGGGTCCAGATGTTGGACCAGGACCTGCTGCCTGTAGCTTCGGTGTTGAACTGAAACTGGAGCACTGTGGTCGTGTCACTTAAGATCTAAGCCGATCTAAACCGTCTGTAAGGATCAGCAGGTCTGCAGCAACACGGTACTCTGATTGGATTAAAGGGTTAACAGCCTCGCCACAGACCGACCCGCAGCTACAGCAGGTCTGTCTGTCTGTCGTTTTTACCCAGAAGGCCGCTGAGCGCCACCGCCGGAAAGCAACGACGAGACTGATGCGATTAAAACGTCTGTACATTTGTTTATTTACAGCATAAAAATGGAAACGTTTCAAATGTCAACTGAAACAAAATGCTGCTCTTTCAAAACTGATGTGAGAAAAAAAAAAAAATAGTGTCAAAACACCAGCTGAAGAAAAATAAAACCATAAAAAAAAAATAGTTCAGAGAAATGTACAAATTCCCAGCAAAAACGAGAATCAAAAATTCATTATTCATTCAAAATTCATTAAATCTAAAAAAAAAAAAAAAAACTAAAAGATTTTCAAAATAAATAAATAAGTGATCAGGAGGGGAGTCCTGCAGCCAGGATGCTGCCCAGCAGGGTTCGATCCTTCAGAGCGTTCTCAACGTCTTTCTCCTCGATCTTCAGAAACACCTGCAGCATCAAACACAGACGTTTACTGGGAGCGTAACGGCCCATGAATCTAGATCAATACATTGATCCAACGATCAATGATCTGACATTATTAATGCAACACTAGTGTTAACATGTCAGAAACCTGCTCACCAGCTTTGACCAGTTGTTTCCTACAAAAATGAGCTACAACTTGATAAAGTCTGAGTGTCACAGCTGATCGAAAACAAAATGTCTAGTCTACGGAACAGAACGTTTTTCATTTAGACATCTGGAGGAGCTCAGGAATAAATTTACTGTTGTGAGTCGATAACAGAGTGATTGTGTTTAAATAGATGATGTCATATCGATCTCAGGACCCTGAATCAAATACCACATCGTTGTCCAAAGAACTGATATAACATCATGTGATGATCTACACGACAGCGTCTCTCACCTTGGTGAGTCGAGCCTCCTTTGCTTTCTTCAGGGCGAAGATTCCTCGACTCTCCAGCAGCGTACAGAGCGACAAACACTCTCCCTGTCCGACGGCCGACACCTGCCTCTGAGCACACAGCCGGCTGTAAACCTCGTGCAGCTGAAACGCAACAAAACGAAACCAAACCCGGTCACATGACGTCCTCACCAACCGAGCGGTTCTACCTTCAGACGTGTGCTTCAGACTCTCACCTTCCCGAGGACGATCTCTTTGCTCTTTCCCTTTCGGATGAGCAGCAGGAGGCAGCAGACGAGCAGTTTTTGCTGCAGGGGGAAACTCTCTCCCTCGCCGCCGTCACCGCTGCTCTGAGACGCCATCCGGTCGCCATACACCTCTGACAGCACCCGCGCCACCTGAGGAAGGCTGACCCGAGACGCTGAAACAGACCAGTTTTTTTTATTTTAGTTACTGTTACTGTAAATACTGACAAAACCAAAAGGAGAAAACATGACAACTGGTTCAACAACGCTCTCTGAAAGCCAACATGGCAGATCTCATCGATCACTCACATTCATTTTGTCACAGCTACATTTAAATTATTGAGAAATAATTTGTTCCAGTGGTAAAGTGATAATAAGCAGCGTCATTATCATCACAGCTTCACTCACCTTTAGTTTCAGCTTTCGAATCGGCTAATTTCTCTTTTTTCCTCTCGTCAGACTCCACAATCTCAACAGCTCTCCTGAGGAAAAATAAAATTAAAATTAAAGCAGAAGAAACACAGTTCCATCCAGATAAAACACTGGCAATAAACTTTCTGTTTAGGAGGCCGATGGTAGGTTTGTATTTTGTGGCGAGGTGAAACTACCTGCAGATGTCCAGAGCTTTCCTGGCGTCTCCTGACACCGCCGACACTTTTCTGGCACAGAACTGAACCGCTGAGACGTCGAGGATCCCGTCAGCTGACGCCTGGGGACAGTACGAGTCACAACAGTCAGTCACAAGCTCCATGTCGATTAATTCACAGCGATTAGTGTGAGACAGAATGTGTGTGTGTGTGTTCACCTGTGCCAGTCGGTCTTGTACGATGGCAGCGAGCTCCTGGCGGCTGTAGGGAGGGAAGTGTAGCAGCAGGGGGCGACAGTGAGGCCGAGCCTGCAGCCGGGGCAGGATGCGGTCGGTCAGATCCAGAGCGTTGGCGATTCCTGCAAAACAAAGCAGCTCGATGAGGAAACGGTAAACAGAGTAACACAGTAAAATCACACTGACCAACGTACAGAGAGGACCACAGAGTTTTATCACAGTTGAGGCAGCAGCTGAGCCTCACAATGATTAGATTTAATTCAGAAACAGGAAACAGTTTCCTGGGTTACTCAAGAAAAACAAACAAAAAAAAAAAAAACAATAAAACACATAGCCAAATACTAAAAACTTCCATTCTCCTCCTCATTTCACTGCATGTTTTACTCTATTTCTGTGCAAGTTACAAATAAAAACCTTGAACCTCCATAAATCACCACAGCCAATGCTGCAGCACCAAGCTCTTACCAATAAGACAGAGGCGAGACTCGGACAGATACGGCCATTCAAAGATGGTGTAGAGGACATCCTGAGCTTTACTGTCCAGCTGGTCCATCTCATCCAGAACCAGAAGCCTGAGCAGGAAAACAAAGATTATCATCATTACACTACATTATCATAATGATCATATACAGTGTAATAAGTCTGAGACGGTGTGATCCTCCACAGTTTCACCTTCCTCCATCATACTACAGCCGTGTTCACACTCTTCTATCTGTGTATGTTGCTACTGTTGCTGCTGCTGTCTGAGTCTGAACGTCCAACCAGAAACAACCACATCAGACACTGACGTCAGAGGATTCACTCTAATGTACATACTGACGTCATCAAGGAGAATATCAACCTGCTGTCTGATCAATGTACTGGTGTTATAAAGGCCACAAATCAGTACTGATATACTCACACTGTTGGTCCCGGGGCCGTCAGGAACCTCTGCAGACCGCTCTGTCCACCAGACGTTCTCAGTTTGTCGGCCAGTAGAGGGAAGATGGCGTGGGAGCTCCTCAGACTCATGCAGTTCACCACCACCGTCTGCACTGACTTTAGCTCCGTCTGATGACACAAATGACAGTTTACAAACAAATTTTCACCCTCGTCACTTTTCCTGCAGTGATGCTCCACACAGCTGCATCAATCATCCCATACCTTCATCTCCTGCAGGACACAGTTGAGACACGCCGTCTTCCCGGTGCCGGGGGCGCCGGAGATGTAGAGGCTGCCGGGGAGACGCTGCAGAACCTTCTCCTCCAGGAACGAGCGGATGGACGCTCGCTCCGTCTCCCGGGACAGGAGGCGCTCAGGGACGGCGGTGTGGAGAGCCTGCTTCACGCTCTGAAACCTCGACTCTGTTGGGAGAGATGGCGTCGTTAGTGATGTCACAGTGAAACTGACACTTGATGATGTGATGTCAGTCACTTTGTCCATTTGATGATCTAATCAGAGGTAACAGGCTGTTTTATCAACAGACAGACTCACTTTCAGCGAACAGTCGAGCGACCGGCGGCCTCTTCTCTGACTTTTGAGGGGCGGGGCTTCCTGTGGGCGTTTCCTGACGTTTCCTTGGTGATGGCGTGGCGGCTGGAGTGAGCTGGCGGCGTGGTGAGTTCTCGTCGAAACCCAGTTTTCGGGGCGAAAACGCTGTCACAGTCGACTTGCTCTGCTTCGGCGGTGAACCCAGCAGGGCGGCGCTGATGTTGCAGCCGTTGTCGTCACCTTCAGAGACAAAACACAGAATCATTATAATATTTAAATGCTGCTACTTTTGGTTTTACTGATAAAATCTGAAGATCTGCAGCTGTGCGTGAATAAATTAAATAAATTGTGTGATAAAAGAAGGTAGAGTGTATCTTTAAACCTATTAAATTTACAGTAGATTAGCTCCCAACACGTTAAAGCTCAGCTCAGACTGTACTAACACATACATGTTGGATTATTAAAAGAACATGAAGGACACACTGGAGGCATTTTAGTTTCAACCTCTCTGTGTTTCTCCACTGGTGGCGGCTCATTAAAGGCTCTCAGGAAAACGATGGAAGTAGGAGGTGAAGGACCAGGACTGACCCACTGAATTTAAACTATTTGAGCACCAGGCTGCAACATCAGCTGTCCTGTTTGGACACACTGTGGATCCCAGCGTGATGCTACTGTGTTGCTACTTGGACTCAACACATGTGGTTTACGTGTCTCACCTGTGCGTTTCCGGGGGCTGAGGGGAAGACGTGGTTGGAGGTTGGGAGAGCAGGGTGGTGGTGGTGGTGGGCGCCTGGGTGACAGAGGGGTGGGCAGGTCGACAGAACGCCTCGGGGTGAGAGGTCCGATCTGGATCTTAATCGGGGACAGGCGTGGAGTCTCAGGCTTGGACGGTGAACAGTTTGGGGATGTTGTTGGCTGCTGCTGCGTCTTGGAGCGGGAAGAAACTCTGCAGGATTTACGTCGAGGGAACTGCAGCGTGGGCTGGGTCCGGCCCTGAGAGCGGGTGCTGGGCATCCTGTGAAAAACAAACACATCATCAGAGGGAAGTTTAACTGGAAAACAACTGTCAGACTCAAAACGGTTACAGGACTTCACGTTATCTGGGTTTTATAATCAACAACTAATCAGCTCAGTTACAGTGATGCAGTTTAAGTTGCTGCTGTCAGATTCGTTTAGTCAAAAACAATAAGCAAGTGTGTCGATCCACGTGTGAAACACAATTTATAATGAAACTACGCAAAAGTAAAGTCAGTTGTCACCAAGACGTCGCTTCATATTGTAAACACAGCGTCTTTAAAAACTATAAATGTGTTTAAATGTTCATCTCGCGGCAACATTTACATTAAAACCGTCCGCACAGGAAACAATGCGGAGTGTTTCATTAATGGCGCCAACACGACACAGCTGCAACCACCGCCGTCTGTCCAAACACCTACATCTCTACACTGAAACGGGTCTGGTTTCATCTACAACATATAACATCAACGTTACAGTAACTCTGGCTTCAAGTTTCGGTTGTTTTATATCATTAAAAACACACATAATTGTAGTATTTGTGGTACCGACCCAGAGGAACAGCGCAGATCCGTCGGCTAAACTATTTCCGGGCATCGATTAACACAATATTTCAGCTTTGCGTCCTAAATCATGGTGTTGGTGATGAACGTACCTGATTTAAAATGTAAAAGAAGCTGTCTCTTGTGTTGAAGCGCTCTCTGCGTCTCTCTCTGTCCGTCTTTCACCGCAAACTGAAGCGAAACTTGCGCCAAATCGTTTTCTCCTCCCTCCTCGTCTTACAGCTGTTTCCCGCTGCTGCTCTCTGATTGGTCACAGCAGCAGCGTCTAAGGTTTTCATTGGCTCAGCTCAGACGGATGTCTGACGTCACTTGTTACCCAGCTCAGCCCGAGTCAGGTGGCGGGAGTTTTAACAGAGGAATGTTTTGGCGCTATGTAATTTTCCCGGGAACACGTCATTGTACGTGACGATTGTCCTTCTTAAAAGTATGTGTGCTTGTGTTGTCATGACGCATTTTACGTCACAGCATAGATTTAAAAACCATTGTTACCGTTTTCTTCTCGGACTATAAAACCTATAAACAGTTTATTTAATATTTAACACTATTACAGATTAATTACTATTATTTTATCATTGAATTTAAATTAATTACATATGACATTTTAACTTTCCTGGGAAAATGCTACATTTTGTGCAAATGAACAAAACATTATCAAAGGGAAAACTGATCAAAAGTAAATTATTCAAGTTTTGTTTAAATTACATTTTAACTCTACATTGTCTTTTCACTTTGAGGTTTTAAGTTGTATCACATTGTACTAAAATATCAACAGAAATGAACATATGATATAATAATTAACGTGACAGGTTCCAACCTGCATCATGAACATGTTTACATTTTATATTCTAAATGATCGAAGTATTTTCATTTCACTGAATCACCTCAAAAGTTGAAAGTTTCAAATGTACTTTCACAGGATAAAATGTTTTAAAATCCAGAACTTTGACTTAGTTTCTAATTATTCATGTCATTTGACACATCACCTTCGTAAAAACTGAACAGCAGAACAAGTAGAAAGAACAACTAAGAAATTCAAGTATTTGGTTCACACAACACTAACTCTCAGTACTCAGTTATCTAAGTGGTACTTCTACATCCCTGATGCCATAAACTGTAGCAGCAACAAATCTGAGACAGATGTTGAGACATCTGTATAAATAAAATCCAACCACTGTGTAGACAGAGCACGGAGAAGAGACATTAGTTCTGACTGTAACAACAATAAACAACAACAATCACTAAATATATGAAATCTATTTATGTTTGTAAAAGTATTTTTATATTATAATCTTGACTTGATGTGACGGAGGACAATAATACAAAGAAGTCTCCATCTTTGTTTTGTAGACAAGATCAGTTCATATAAATCAGGGGTGTCAAACATACGGCCCGCGGGCCGGAACCGGCCCCCAAGGAGGTTTGATCAGGCCCGCAGGATAATTTAAAAGTGGAAAAAATGCACAAACGACATGGAATTCATATTTTTAATAAGATGCAATTCGTGGATTGTCCACTAGGGGGCAGTGTGGCGCTGTGGCGCGCTCAGTGTAGAAGAAAACAGCGGTGTTTTTTTTTTCAACAGGGGTCTCTGGTCTCTACCAACACCCTCATTAGCCAAAATGTCATTATCCAAACGGAGAAAAGTAGATAAGGAGTGTAGAATTTTCAATAAAAAATGGACCAGGTAATATTTTTTAACAGAGATGCGTGGGAAACCTTTGTGCTTGGTGTGTTTTCAACAAGTTTCGGGTATTGAAGGAATATAATATTCGACGCCACTACGAGACTCATCACAGCGAAAAATATGACGGCTTGCAAGGACAACTGAGAAGAGACAAGGTCAACAAATTGCTGGCGGGTCTGAGGAAACAGCAGTCAACTTTCACCCAGAGCCGAGAAGTCAGTGAAGCAGCAGTAAAAGCCAGCTATCTAATTGCTAGCGAAATAGCATTAGCATCATACCATACATTGTATGGTATAATTTGGCCCACGATGTGAAATGAGTTTGACACCCCTGATATAAATGGCACATTTCAACAAGACAATTCATGTGATTCATTGGAAACATAAGTAGACGACGATACAAAATAATAAAATAGAAAAGAAAGACAAAATTACAAAAGAAACAACAGTAAACATTAAAGTGCAATTTAAGAAAAAATGTCCTGATGCTGGATTTAAAAACAAGTTACAGTACAGTAGGACCAACAGCTGGTTCTGATATGATCTGATATGATCCAATGTCTTGGTCTCAGAGAAGATCTGGATTATACTTAGGTATTAAATAAACAGCATCGTAACATTTATAAAGCTTACCACCTCAGAGCATCACAGCTTATTTTGATAAAACTCTAAAACAAATCCTACAAATAACATTTAAAGTGCACACAGACAAACACGACTTAAAAACCATGAAGACAAAGTTGATGAGAACAGTGTTAGAAGACAGATGGTCCAGTGTGATCAGAATCTTTCCTAATGACCCACATGATGGGTTTTTATATCATCATTTTCAATTAATTTATAAGGACAGGGCAGATTGATAAACATTTTTGTAAATGTGGCTGTGTTAGTCAGCAGGCTAATTTTCATCTGTAGGCCTCTGGCAAGATGGTTGATAACCAGTGACTGACCAATTGTTGTTGTTGTCAAACGGATAAAATCCTAACATTAAAACAAGACAAAAACAGAGAATAAAAACAAACACCAGGATGTTACAGAGACAACAGCAACAGAGACCAGATACCAACCACACTGGCCGGCACAGAACCATAAGACAATGTGGTGGAAGTTAGCAGCAGGTTAGGATGTCAGGTAGGATCCTATGTAGTTTGTTGGGGACATGTTGTTAACAAGATCAAAGGATTTTTAAAATATTGTTTTTTTTGTCAAAGCTTGTCTAGCTAAAGATGTTGGCATTAAAACATTCACAAGACCACAAAGTGAAGTAAAAACTGGCATGGTTGGTTTTTGGTCCCTCAGGTGACAACTGGTTCTCCAGCAAACACCGTATCTGTGATGATGCTTCACAAACTGTTTTCCTCAGTTTCTTCAGGATTCTTCAGGGCAGCACATTCTTCTGCTGCCATCACCGGCTCCTGCCTCCTTTCTCCTCTGGGCTACTTCACACAACTCTCTGAGAAAAGAAATAAGAAAAAAAACTGTGTTTAACAACAACACTTTCAAGGAACTAGCAGCTGACAACGGCAAATGTAGTGATAATAAAACACTTTCAAGTAGAAGTTTGTGACTCACTGATGAGTCCACGTTTCACCAAGACTCCGACAAGAACAACCAGGAAGAGAACACCAACAACACCGACAACACCTCCAACAATGGCGTCAACATTGGCGCCAACATTCACCTCACCATCATCTGAAAATCAGAGTGTTGAGTTAAAGAGTGACCAACTGTGTCACAGTCTTACAGTCAGATGAGTTTGTACTTAGAGAGAATGAAGGACCCAGTAAGTCAGAGACATTTACCATGGATGATGGAAGGTGATGATGGTCTGGTCGTCGTCAGGACCCGTTGGCCTTTTTTCACTGTTTCACATAAAAAAATAAACATTTCAGTTCACTTTTTCAAATCAAACATCCTCACCGTCCTAAACATCTGTATAGTTTTACAGTAGCAGCTTACCAACAGTCAGGATGATGACACAGTCACCAGATACGAGGTCCTTGATGTACAACCGATACGATCCAGCGTCATTCAGCTGCACTGAGGAGATCTTGATGCTCACCTGTCCTCTGACCAGGTAGTCATGGATCAGAGTCGTTCTGTGTTCATACTGCTTCATCTGAGGATCAACGTTGTTCTTTCCATCACTGTATGAGTGAACATAATGTCTGTCGTCTTTGAGGTCAGATCTTGAGATTTCAAGACTCTTGTGTGTCAAGTTGACAGGCGACTGAAGACCATACTGAAGTGTAACATCTTCACCTTCTTCAGCCTCGACTGGATAAGTCTGGCAGACATGATTCTCTCCTGTGGAAACAAATCATATAGACAGTTTTAACTCTTCTAAAAGATGACCAATTTGCAAACATCAGCCCTGTAATTTAGGAAACACATCTCTATATAACCTCCTGCCTCTGAGCAAAGAGGGAAAGTTACCTTCCCTCTAGAGATGTGGAGAATTTCTCATGTCCTAATTTTTTATTTTATTTTTACTTATTTTTTTTTTGAAGATTTTAATTATTTTTGCGGTAAAAAAATAAAATAAAAATAAATTCTAGCCTAAAAAAATAGACCCCTCCCAAGGTCAATTTTATTCATTTTCTATACCGCGCCAGTTCACAACTGAAGTGATTTAAAGTTACCTTTCCTGTAGAACAGGTCTATGCCTTGTCCTTTGACAAGTCTTCAAGTTATTCATTTCATTCACAGCATGTCATTTCACTGTCTACATGATCCGGTCTCACTGGACCAAAAACGATGGTGTCCAAGAGCTTCTCGGACTTTAGCTAACGTTAGCTAAAGCAGCTAACGTTAGGTCCTTCCTTAGCTGAGCTAAAAATGCTAACGTTAGACACCTAACTTTAGCTAACGCTGCGGCCTGTGGGTCTTTGCCCGTAAGCCACAAAGAGCCGTGTAGCTGCGGGTTTTTATTTCAGCACACTCGACTTGATTCATTGCCGTGAATGAAATAAATAATTTGAAGTCGTTTAGTTTGTTTATTCAAATGACCAGCTACGGATTTGGCACTAAAACTATGAAAGTGGATCAAGAGGCGGAACACCTCCTGACAGCGTCTGACAAGGTGTCCGTCAGCAGTACAGTAGCAGATTACTACCAACAGTTAACGGCGACAGATTTTTAATAACAATTAATAACAATTAATTTCAATAAGGTTAATATAAAGACGGTTCTCCTCAAACTCCACCAACATTTTATAGAGGGGGCGAGTTAGGTAAAAGACGCCGTCGATCTGTCCAAATATGACTTTTATAACCAAACTCGATACAGTAAATCATTACCAGCATGTAGCATGAACAAGCTAACAACAAAACAAACGGTACTGAAGAGAGTAAGAGAACTGCCACGGATAAAAACATCATTGATCAAATCTGAATAACAACAGTTACAGATTTATAATGTTACCACAATATGTTCATCATTAGTGGAAGTAAATGTCAAAAGTCAAGTGGAAATCAGTCAAATAATAAACTTACCTCGAATGAGAGCAGCAAACAGTAAAATCAATGATAAAGTTAAGACGGTCGCGGACATTATTCAAGGAATTCACGGAGAGAAAGACGATAATGTTTTAAAGGAAGTTGTTCTAGATTCTTTTCTTAACTTGCCGCAGTCTGTACAGTACTGGTAGGTAACAGTACAGGACCAGGCTTGTGGTTCAACCACAGGAAGCAGGAGGGGCTAGTTAGCTCCGAGGCTAACGACTAGCTTCTACCCCGCTCCCCGACTACCGTCTGGAAACCACACAGGACCCGAGACATGCTGTGTTATTTTTTCTCCACTCACCTCCACACCTCTCCAGTCCACCCAGCACATGAAGTCGAGGCCGTTTCGTGTCTTTTAGAACCAGACGTTAAAGTCAATATGGCGTCAGACAACGACGACGGAGCAGAGTCGTTCTCCGTAACAACCACGCACATTTCTGCTGTTTTTAATCCACTTTCGAGTCCGATTCGCCTGTTTGTCCCCGTGAAACCGACAAACACCATCTTCAGTCTTCTTCTATAATATATATACGACTTTATTTAACGCCAACAACAGTAAACAATGTCGACGACTCTCCTCTGACTTCCAGGAAAAAACATGTAGTCACGGTAAAGAGCATGCGCAGTAGTGGCTCATTTATTTATCCTCACTATGCTTCCACATTGGTTCCACTCTGTGTGTTGAGTGATTGAGAATAACAGTAAAACTCACTGATTCATAAAAATGCCTTGATGTTTTATTTAGGACCGTGTCTGCTAACATGCAGCTGTCTGCTTAACACCGTGAAAGTTACATTTTTCATTCATTAAATCTCACAACAATACAAACCTGAAAGTTCACATGTGTAAAATTGTAACAGCCTAAACTTACCTCTGACAGCTTCACAGGATGATAAACCACACAGGAGAGGAAGAACAAGAAGAATGAGCTTCATCTTCATTAAGTTGTGTTGAGCTGTGCAGTTTGACACGTATTAAACACTTATCTTCGCGTTCACCAACAGGGGAGGAAACAAGTGCACAGATGCCCCCTTTAGGAAATGGGAGTGGTCAACATCCTGACTAAAGGACTGAAACCGGTGAAAAGAGGAACTTTTTGGGATTCACCTAGTCCCTAGTTGCACAGAGGATGTCAATGAGAGACCACAAATGACAAATACCCTGCAACCCATTGATCTTTTACGTTCTTACAAAGTACATTGTCATGTACATAAATATAACATAATAATATATTAATTATTATTCTATAACAATACATCTGGACAGACTCCAACACTGGAGAGAAATAAACAGACAACTGTATAAACTTCGGTTTTCAGAGGTCCCAGTTGTTTGTGCAGTTAGTGAGAAAAGACACAAACTTTAATCCAACTTGACCTTATTTTTTAAATGTATGTTTGACAGCATAAAAATCATTAAAATAGATGAACAGAAAATAAAGAAGTTGACAGAAAATAAACAGTTTATATAAAAAAGAAAAAGAGGAAGTCTCCAGAGATGAGAAGGTACCTGTGGGTGTGATGTTTGACTGTCTTGAAAAAACAGGAAGTCAAAGGTTGTGAATGTCCTGTATGTGATCTGACCATCCTTTCAGATCAAACTCTGTCTACTTTAAAACGTTTTTTTTCCACTGAGGCTTGTTCTTGCGGCACATCCTGAGTCTGAGGCTGCAGTCACATAAACTAGTAGAACTGGTTTCAGGTTTGGATGTGAGAAAAGGTAAAATCTCCTCAGTGTGTGGATCTGAACCATGTGGAGGTTAATACGACCTCTCCTCTGTTGTGACCATGTTTTAGTGATAGATACTCATTGATCCTGTCAGAAATTACACACAGCCACAATAAATGTAATCAACAATATGTATAAATGTACAGCCAGTGTGTACACATGGATGAATGAACAGTGTTCACAGAGAGGTGAGTAGAGAAACACTACAATACCACCCTCAACAGTCACCCTGTAATGGTAACAGTGCTGCTACAGGGTGGGGCCTTCATCCTCTCCTCTTTAAAATGGGAGCAGTAGTACAGTAGAGTGAAGTGAGTGAGTCTAACAGGTGAAGCTGGTTTCTACCACCACCTTTGTTTTTGTTGTTTTGAGTGGAAGACAAGAACTGAACATCTGGACAAATAAAACATCAGCAACATTCAAATAAATGTAATAATTTATTAACAGTCTTCTGATTATAAGTATAAAATCATTTACATATCAATCATTTATAAATAGAGCTTATTTCATTAAAGTTTTAAGAGGAGCCTTATAGAACATTAAAATACATTAAACATAGATTAGACTGATCTGATATTTAATTAACCATATACATCTTGATTCCTGTCAACAGTCTTATAGATCTTTATCAGTTTGTTTTTATCAGTCATGATTTTAATATTTTAATTGTCTATATATATATATATATATATATATATATATATATATATATATACACACTATACTAAAGGAGATGAAGGAACTGATCAATAGTTGTAGTTGTAGCTAAGTGCTAAGCTAAGTGACGTGGTGAGAAGCAGCTAAAAGGAAGAAGATGCTCTAATGCTTGAACAGAAGTCGTGTGTGTTTAAATGAACAGCTGGTGATGAGACGAGATCATGAAGAAAACAGCTCAGTTGATTGGTGCAGTGATGAAATGATGTGACAACAGCTGGAGGTTTGTCGGTGAACCCGCCTCCACTACACCACGTTCACCGTTCCCTGTCCTGCAGCGTGGTTCCGGTTCTGGTCTTCATCCACTCCAGTCGCCAGCTTTTCCATCTCAGACATGTTCAGCGTGGTCTCCTCTTTGTTGGTCGTCACGTGCGTCTTCACACAAACCTCGAGGTGGAAACAGGAAGTGGTTCGACCCTGAGACCAAAGACACAAACAAGTTAATCCTCCATCAGCTGAACTTGGTCAAATTAGGGTTTTCTTACATTTAAAAGTCTAATTATTCAATAAAAAAAAAAAAAAAAAAAAAAAAAAATCAACCTAAATGACCCAGTGAATTTTTTCTGGAACAATTCAGTTCAACTGTTCACCAAATATGAAACCTAAACAAGTAGAAACAACAACTTTGAACACATCAGAGCAGCTGCCATCAAACTGAAGCATCTGATTTATTCCAATCTTTGATTTTAAAATACAACACAAGGCCAGTTTCTTTCATGGGATGAGCTCATGTCAGAGTTTCTACCAGAGGAGACACCCAGAGTTCAGGACACAAACCTCTTCAGCTCTTTATCCTCTGCTCATCTGTCTGCACCATCCCTAAACGCTGAAATCTGTTTGATCATTTCTTTCAAATAAAATCTTCCAAATCATCTCCAATCTTCCAAATAAAACAAACAAATCAAAGGAGGTTCAGTTGGTTTCTTTCTTCTGAGAGAAATCAGGTGAAATGAGGAGTAGGAGGAGGAGAAACTTCACAACCAATCAGTGTCAGAAAACGAACACGGTGAGGTGAAAGAGGAGGACGAGAGGAAACGCATCTTTACAGGTATGTACCAAAAAATTAGAATATCGAGGAAAAGTCCATTTATTTCAATAATTTGTTTTGTGGTGCCAGGATGGCCAAGTGGCTAAGGCGCACCATGTTGGCGTAGATGCTGTACAGATGTTCACCGGTAGGAATCCCGACCGAGTCGACCTTTCCTGCGCGTCCCTTCCCCCACTCTCCTGTTTCCTGTCTCTCTAAACTATCTCTGATTAAAGGCAAAAATACCCCCCCAAAAATATAGAAAAATAATATGTTTTGTGAAATACTGCATTTGTTTTTTTGTTTTTTAATCTTTCATCCATAATCATCAAAATTGAAACAAATAAAGGCTTGAAATATTTCACTTTGTGTACTGAACTAATATAACATACAAGTTTCACTTTTTGAAACAAATTATTAAAATAAACAGACTTTCCCTTGATATTCTAATTTTTTGGCACATACATGTACTACATAAGACACACACACAAAAACATCTGCTCATTACAATGAGGAAAATAAAACCCAGAAGCTCCATCTAAACCTCAGACTCCAGTGATAAATTAATGTTACAGTTCAATCAGAAAAAACTGAACGATCACATTTGACAACAGAAAGCTTCTTCTCTCTAAAAAGAACAACTCAGGTTTGTTACGTTTCATCTGAACAAACCAAAGTCCTTCTGGGAGTCCTCTGGTTAGAGCTGGGCAATAAAAATCCCCAAATTCAAATCATCTCCCTGCCGTGACAGTCCAACAAGAAACGAGCCCCCAAAAAACATAAACAATGAGATGACAGGCCAGTGAAAATGTAAATTTTCTCCAGCTTAGTTCCAATCTTACAGTGACGCAATGTGTCCTCAAACTGAAAAACATTTAAATAAGATTTAAATTGTGGTATTTCTTAATAAAACAACACAAGTGTAACACGTCAGCTTTCTATTTAATTCATATTTTTTTTTCCTTGGGCTGCAAACAAAACTTTTAAATAAGTGCCTGTGGTATACAAAAATGATTTGGTATCTATTTCCCCAGAATATGTAAACAAACAAACAGACAAACAGAAGTTTGAAAAAGTCTAATGACTGTTGTTTGTTTATTTTAGAGGTTGCTGCCACATGAGGGAACACAGAGTTTCTCCAAACACTGATGAGTATAGCACCCTGTTATAGTCTCATTTACTCAACCATAGTTTTAAAATACGGCTGGTGATAAACGCACTCTTAGCTCATTAGCATTACAGCTACCACGTGCTGTGGTGTCCAGAGGAACTAGACTTTTATACTTGGGGTGGTCTGAGGGTGGCCAATGTTATTTCAGGGGGTCAACAGACTATGAAAATGCATGTGTTTCTCGAACTATCACTTGCAATCAATCACATATCATTACACCACATTGATGATCATATACAGTGTAGTAGAGATGATTTAATAAGTCTGAGACGGTGTGATCCTCCACAGTTTCAACTTCCTCTGTCATACTACATGTTGCTGCTGCTGTCTGAGTCTGAACGTCCGACCAGAAACAACCACAACATCAGACACTGACGTCAGAGGATTCACTCTCATCTACACACCGACGTCAACAAGCAGAATATTGACAGTGATGTTTGACTAATGTGTTAGTGTGTCCCTAGAAGAAGCACTTAAATATCTCAGCTGGTCTCAAATAGAAAAATACACTGTGTCACAAATGTTGTATTTGGTCTCAGATGGGTTTAAAAAAAAAACAAAAAAAAACCACTGGAGTAAATATAAAAATAATAAAACACTTTCAAGTAGAAGTTACTCACTGATCTGTCCACGCTTCACCAGAACTCCAACAAGAATAAACAGCAGGAAGAGAACAACAACACCTCCAACAATGGCGCCAACATTCACCTCACCATCATCTGAAAATCAGAGTGTTGAGTTAAAGAGTGACCAACTGTGTCACAGTCTTACAGTCAGATGAGTTTGTACTCAGAGAGAATGAAGGACCCAGTAAGTCAGAGACATTTACCATGGATGATGGGAGGTGATGATGGTCTGGTCGTCGTCAGGACCCGTTGGCCTTTTTTCACTGTTTCACGCAAAAAATAAACATTTCAGTTCACTTTTTCAAATCAAACATCCTCACCGTCCTAAACATCTGTATAGTTTTACAGTAGCAGCTTACCAACAGTCAGGATGATGACACAGTCACCAGATACGAGGTCCTTGATGTACAACCGATACGATCCAGCGTCGTTCAGCTGCACTGAGGAGATCTTGATGCTCACCTGTCCTCTGACCAGGTAGTCATGGATCAGAGTCGTTCTGTGTTCATACTGCTTCATCTGAGGATCAGCGTTGTTCTTTCCATCACTGTACGAGTGAACGTAGTCTCCATTGTCTTTGAGGTCAGTTCTTGTGATATCCAGATTATAGTCAATCAAGGCAACAGGCGGCTGAATAGGAAACTGAAGTGTAACATCTTCACCTTCTTCAGCCTCGACTGGATCAGTCTGGCAGACATGACTCTCTCCTGTGGAAACAAACAGTTTTTTAACTTTATAAAAAGACAAGCTCCATTCAAACACCTCCTTTTTATCTCGAGAAGGTTTGATGTTTTTAGTGTTGCAGTTCTTAGGTCTCAGATGTGGTGGAACGACTTCATTCTTACTTTAGATGATGATTACTGTTGGCTTCACTCAGTTGGTCATTTCATTTATGGTTCCAGTAAAGTGTTTTAATATGTAAATGTATCAGCAGATTAATCAGGTACAAGAATTGTTTTACACCATAACATCAGTGTCAGCATCAGCCATCAAAACAGACACATTATACAACAAATACAACAAAGACTGAACATTAAAATGAACTTACAGCTGAAATTAATATTCACTTTCACCGTCTGTTAATCGGGTGATTTTCTCAGTAAAAACAAGTCAGAAATATCACAGATGTAAAAGTCAAAAGCTCAACAGCTGCCACACAGATGAAATATTCATCAATAAAGTCTTAATGTCAAACATAGTGAGGTTAAAACAGCGTGACGTTGATCATTATGTTGTTGTACTGATCAAGATCCACTACTGTCTGAAAAACTGACGATAAACTTCAAAACTCAATTTTAAAACCTTAAAAAGTGTTTCAAAGTTTAAATAATGAGAATAACAGTCAGTTTAGATGAGAAATAATCTGAATAGTCATCGATTTACTTATCGTCGTCGTCGGTAAAAGGTAAATAAACAAGACTTACCGGAGATAAAAACAATCCATAAAATACTGAGAAACATCAACGTTTTCATGATTAACGCGGTTCTGTCACGATGTGGTTGAAGTTATGAAGTTAATGTAAAACCAACCGCTGCGTCACAACAGATGTTTGAGGTCTGGTAAAGCTTTAGAAACACCGGTCGCTAACTCACGTGTAAACATTCTCAGTCACTGTTAAATCTCGCGCTGCGGGAACATTTGGCGCCAAATCTGGCTTCCTCTTTGCCTCTTCCTCGAAGTAAAAGACTGACGTCACTTTTAAATATCCACGTGAGAACATGAACACACGCTCAGTTTAAAGTGTCCGTTCATTAATAAAATACAAACTATTAGCCACATTATATTAATATATCATTCTTTAATATTCATGATTTAATAAACGTTATTTTCGCTGCGCTAATAAAAGTTTAAAAATAAAGAGTTTAAAACTGTTACAGTCCTACTTGGTACAGTCCAAACCTGGTACAAACCATTTTTCAGCAGTAAAACATTGCATTGACTTTGCCTAAAGTAAAATAAAGTTAATTAAAAAAAAATAAAAATAAATAAACATCTCTCTTTTTAAAACATATTTTAGAAATAAAAAATACTCATATTCTTTCTATCAATACAAATGCATTTTAAATCCAAAATGGTGGTTTTAGGGAATCTTGAAACTGTGAAGCTGCACATATATCATATCATATCATATCATATCATATCATATCATATCATATCATATAATCAGTTATAGTTACTATAGTTATAAGACTGGTTTTACACCTTCTCCATAGACATGTGGCTTTAAAGTTTGATATAGAACATAAGTAAACACAATGTTTTAATAGTTTGTAATTTGCAATATTATAACTGGTTTTAGTAATTAATTTAGTTTTTACCATTTCACCATTTCCTACTTATGCTGATATTATTCTTACTATAAATAATATTATACATATGAGACAGAACTGTAAAATATAAACCATCAACATTATCAAACAAAAGTAGTTAAATATAAAATATGCTCCAATAAACTTGAGGTCAACATTAAACAGAGACTGACACAGAGCAGCAGCATCTGGTCCACATCAGCTAGTTTCATAGAAAATCATCAAGTTAATTCTGGTTTTACCTCAAGTGAACGACTCCACATGCAGAAGGTTCCCGCCATGAAGATCATCATCCCTCTATCGCCGCCTCCTGTTCCGCAAAGATTCCCGCCACACTACAACTATATTAGTGGTGACGTCATCTCTTAAAGTGACAGTGTCACCGCCTTCTATCTAATCACAACAGTGAAAACAAATAGAAAAACACTGTAACTGTGAACTTCTCACTTTAAATCGAGACCTTTAATCATAAATAAGACTCAAACTTAACTCTTTGACTAAGTCACATATTTCCTGTTCTTTTTCCTTTTGTCCCAGTACTTCTCTACAATGTTTATAATGGTCAGTTTGACTCTTACACCCGCTCCTGATTTCTTCTGTTTGTTTTTACAGTGATTCAACAAAAAGCAGGTTCACACTGTTCTCTTTACAATATTTTTGTTTTATATAGAATAAACAATGCCTCATGATTGAACAGAAAGCAGATAAACTCAAGTGAAACCTGGGGTCAAGTGACCACCTGCCTCGACCGCTTCAGTATGTGGATCAACAGTTAATAATAACAACTTAATGAAGTCAACACCGCTTCAAACATGTTAGTTAATGTTAATCTGAATAAACCACAACTATTTTACTTCAGGTCTCACTGGTAGAAAACTTGAAGTTTTGAACTTTTCTATTAAAAAAACGAAACACACAGGAATCATCGGGTACCCTTTTTTCCCCCAACAGGAATACATTTATTTGAAATTATTTCAAATGATAAAAACATGGTTGATTAACATGAAATGACCACAGGGTTTTGCTCTTTAAAGTGGACGAGGTGAGAAACACGAGGAGGCAAATGTGACGTCAGGGGGCGTGGTCACCTGTGCGTCAAGGTGAGCGTCCATCCAGGAAGTGTCGTCCATTTGTTGTTTATTCTAAACATTTTGTGTTGTTGTCTCCGTCATCCACCGGTCACCGCGTTTACTAATTTACTTGCCAACTGGATTTTTTTTTTCTTTTTAATCGTTGGCTTGTTGGCAAATCGTCACATGCATCCATTCAGCTCATTCACCCTTTATGGCCGAACATCCAGAGAAGTGCTACAGAGTCGCTCACCGCCTGGAACATTGTTAGAACTCTTAATCATTTCTCTTTCCTATATTACAAGCTTTTTACAACATAAAAATAGATCAATAACTATGATTACCATATTCCTTAATGTAAATATACAATATTTATTGCATTTTTTCTTATTTACTTTGTTGTCATCATCTCCCCCTAGAAAAACAAAAATAAAAGCACTGGTACCGATGAGAGTGACAACAGATGTGTGTAAGGCAAAGACCAGCAGGAGGCGCTGTATCGCTGAGAACAGAGAATCTGAGCTGAACAGGCTTTTCTACCATGTTCACATCGTCCTGTGTGGCGTCTTAGTGTCAATATGTGATTAGTGTCTTAAAGTCAAGCTTAAAGAAAAGTGCGGTAAAGAACCGAACCTCCATCTGATCAAACTGTTCTCCGGCACTTAAGTGTTCCTTTTTTTGTTTGTTTGTTTTTTTTTTTGGTTAGCTGCTACCAGCTACAATCTGTACAAACTGCATAGCAATTTAACAACAACACATTATCTTCCTCTGGCCATTCAATCCTTTTTCAAAGGGCCGCCAGCAGCAACAGTAAAGTGATGGATTCAGAGAGTTGATTTTTGACAGCGACAGAAACTGATAAATGATCCCTTTATTAACTCCACCGCTCTGCAAACCTGCAGCTAAGAATCAGCAAAACTTAGTCCAGTAAACACAATAATTTAACGTTGGGTGTGTGTGTGTGAATTAAAATGCTGGCTCCATGACACATCAGGGACGAATCAGGAATCAATCCTCTTGTGTTTTCCTGTGTGTGTCACATGGATGTGAGTGTAATCCTGATGTCTTAAGTGCATAAATCAGCATCGTGCACAGTGTCTCGGTTTAGCAGTTAAGCTGCTGTGCAACTTCGCCTGAAGATGAAAATAAAAACAAAAAAAAAAAACTCAAATAAAGAACCGTAGAGGGATAAAGCAGGAGACAATCCCTCTCTGTGAATGTGATGTAAAAATAAACAACCAGGCTTTTCCTATCGTGCATTTTTTGTCTATAATCAAACGGAGAATTTATAGTTCTGTGCAAAAACAAGCGTGGAAACTGTCCTCACTCTGCACTTAATGGCTCCACCTGCTTTTGGCACAATGAGACAGAGAGATGATTCAAACGCACCCTCACCTGGCACTGCTGGAATGGCTATTTAAGACAAAAACTAAAAAACAAAAAATAAACAAAAACATCAACAACCCATCAATAATCCCCACAGTCATGGCGTTATCAGTTTTGTGGGAAGACATCACTTGCTGAAAACTATTGGTAGTGTTCTTTTTTTTTTTTTTTCCTTTTCCCCTCACAAATTAATGCTGACACCAAAAATTATAAATGATGTTATAAAAACTATGAAAAATCACCATTATTGTCATGAATAAGCTTTTTAAAAAAGGAAAGAAAAAAGTGGAATGCACAGGTTTTGAAGTGTTCGCAGTTTGGTCCTGATATGTGAAACCTCTGCGTCTATGCAGCAGAGGAGACATCGAGGTGTCACGGTCACGAAGGTTGAGTTGGTTTCTCACCTCCAAGTGGTTTCTATTCTCTTGTCTCGGCGAGTCGTGTCAGACCTGTGGGGTAGTGTTTGCTTTGTTTTGGCCACTGTGTTTCCGGCTGGTGGTTTAGTGTTAGTGTGTGTGTGTGTGTGTGTAGTGTTTTTGTGATTCGAGTACTTCTTCACCACTCCCTCCACCGACTGTCCGCCGAGTCGGCCGACTGAAAATTCAAGTCCGGAGCTGAAGCCCGTTCACCTGCCCACCGGCGGCGCTGGAGGAGCTCCTCGAATCACTGAGGGCACAGAGCAGAGACAGGTCACTAAAGGTCACATCTCACACATGTGATGGACTCAAAGACATGTTTCCTAACAGCAGAGTGAACATCCAGTCAGAGAGCAGAACTTGGAGCTTATTTAATATTTGGTTTTTGTTTAAGTCGCCTGCAGAGATGGTGACAGAGAAGGGCGACAGGTGAAAGTCTGACCCACAGTAATCATGAACTCCTGCAGCTGTAGCTACAGTAGCCGGGTCCCAGTTCAGGGCTTTGTTCAGAAAATTTGGCCCAAGTCTGAACCAATGCTTCTTAAATGAGACAATGTGATCTCCTATTCAGCATTTCCTATTTATGTCCTTTACACTTTTATGTAACAACAACATCTAACAGTTGCTGTTGTGAGAAATTGTAACACTCAGCCTTAACTACACGTCCACATCACAAATGTCACCTGTGCTGCAATGAATCTTGGGATATGTTGGACTGTGAAGTATCCAACTGTTGTAGTCTTCACTGCCCAGGAAAAGAAGCTGGATTTGTTGAAGGAGCCTTTAAAATGAGACAGACTAGTCTCCACCCCTGACGTATACGGTTCAGTTGAATCCATTACTAGCTCGCTAACTCAGCTAATTTTGTGATATATTTACTAACTTTGTTATTTTAGGTGATTTGGTTATTTATGCAAAGTTTCGTCTGTGAAAGATCCAATTGTTGGAGCCTCCGCAGCTGCGAAAAATAAGAATGGATCTGTCATTTAAAAGAGCCTTGATTGAACCTGTGATTGATACGATCCACAAATTAAACTGAGACGCAGCCATTAATAGAATTTTTTTTAAATGCAGGATAAAATAACCTGTTGGTGCTTGATAAATATGGTCTGGTCACTGAACCACCGTCCTTGATGTTCATAAATTAACTGTTGAAAACAACATCAGATCAGTTTGCATCTCTGCTACATGCTTATTAAGTGAAACACAATCACTCAAAAAAGCCTGATACCTTGGGACTATGAGACGACTATATCATAGTAATAATAATAATAATAATAATAATAATAATGTGGTAATTTGTTATCATCATCATGCAGCAGAGGTTTAAATAAGAGCAGCCGTACTCTTGTTTTTGCTGGGGTAGATCTTGCTGAAATGCCTGTACTCCTCTGGAGGTGGAAGTTCTTCAATGGGGTGGAACTGGAACTTGGATTCAAAATCATCTGAGGGAGGATTTTGGAAAAAAGAAAAATGTAAATAAATACAAAAAACCTTTTTTTAAAAACACATTCACAGACAAGTCAAACCGATAGGATCATTTGTAGTTTTGTCAGTTTTGCTCCTGGACACAATGAAGCACAGGAAACGACCGACAGTCATCGAGGAAACGTATCCTCCTTCCTCATTTGTTCCAGAAACAGGAAACAGAAAGAGGCTCGTTTGCATGGCAGCAGAGACACATTTGACTATCGACATTCGCCTCCATTGAACATCGAGATCAGTCATAACCGTGTTAATGATTACTGTGACAGGACGTCAGTTTGTCACAGCGTCTCGTTTTATTTTCTCTACGCGTCCTCACATTCGACATCCTGTTGTGGCAGATTTTAGTCAAGGCAGCTGTAAAATGCTGAAGAGTGGAAAGACGTCTGGCTGTACATTTAGTAACAGACCAGAGATATTTCTGTTAAGAAGCACACACACACACAAAAACAGAGCGTTCCTAGTGTCCTCTCTGTCTGTCCACAAAACACACGAGACGAAGGAAAAAAGCAGAAATATAATTCTATCTCTTCACTGGTTTGTGATGGGTTTTCACCATAATTACAGTGAACCTGGTCCAGTTTTGCCCAAGCAGAATCAGATCCACAATCTGAACCAGGGCATGAGGCTAAAGGCCAAACTGGCCGATCTCTACATCCTGTTTTCACTCTGGTTTTATTCTTCTCTGACGATGCTTCTTCTGTTTACAAACCGTGTCTCAGTCGGTCAGATTTTTGTTTCTCAGTTCATTTGGAATCTGTACGTCATCAACAAATATTACATTTTTGCACGGCATTTCAACTACATTCACGTTTACAATGTGTTTAGATGACAAACAAAGTTAAAAACCTTCAGTGGCTGTAACCGTGAGATTGTGGATGAGAGGGGATGAGAGCGATGACGACGCTTTCCTACTGACTTACCCATGATGGACTTGGAGGAAGAGATGATGGAGTGACCGTTCCTCATGGGCGGGGGAGGTGGAGGGGGTCCGGCCGGGGTGCGGGAGGAAGAGGATGTGGATGAGATGGAGGAAGAGGAGGAGGGAGGAGGTGGTTTCGTGTTTCGGTTGTGGGACTCTGAGCTGTTGCGGTACGGTGGCGGGGGAGGAGGTGCATCCCGACCGCCGTTACGAGAGCTGGAATGGGGCACCTGGGGAGCTGTGAGGACGACACACACACACACACACACACACACACACACACACACACACACACACACACACACACACACACACACACACACACACACACAAGTACACACACACACACACACACACACACACACACACACACACACACACACACACACACACACACACACACACACACACACACACACACACACACACACACACACACACACACACACACACACACACACACACAAACAAGGGTCGTACACAGAACAACAAACAATAAGTATATTGTGCTAAATGTTCAGTGTGTTCTAGTTTTAACTGGAGACATAAACCTGCAGATGTTATGACATTATTATGTGGAACATGGGGAGACAGTGAACAGTCTGTTACTTAATCGCACGGATCCAAATCCTCCTCCAATCTATTCTACTCTATTTTTTTTTTTTGAATTGGATAATTATGTCAATCTCTGTTTCCTCAAATCCTCGGTATCATCTTCAACTTCAGTAAAAAAAACCAAACAAACAAAAAAAAAACTTGAAAGAAAAAAAACGGTGAAAAGCAGCAAAAATTCTCACATTTCTGAAACTGGAACAAGAAAATGTTTTTGATGTTTTGCTTTTTAAACAACTGATCAATAATCGATAATCATTCCATCACCACAGAGACGGTGCAGGACAGGTGATGTCTGATGTGATACATAAAAATGTTAAATTGTTTTTGTGATCAACAGAACAACAGAATTTACTCTGATTATCTAATTCTTTTTAAATCAAAAATGTGAAATGTTTAAGTTATTAAATTTGAGGATAAAAAACGGACGTTTGAATTTATCACTTCACAGATAAAAACCAACATTAACTGATGATGAAAATGGAAAAAGATGCGACAGTGAATCAGTTAGAAATTGAAACACTTTCACTTTCCACTGACTGCACTATTTTAAATATCAGAATTTAAAAAAGTGAAGAATAATTGTGAATAAAAAGGAAACCTCAGCTGCTGTGAAAGCGCTGGACGGTGAGAGTGAAGAGGAATGCTGGAATATTCCACCGAGCTTGTGGAATGTGGAGAAACCAGGACGCCTCGTGGCGAATCGCACCCGCCGTCCAATCACAACACAGAGCGGCCGCTAACAAGTGCCTTCCTGTTTCGTGTGTTCGCCCTGAATTCAAATTATCAACGCGTTTCCACCAAGCTGTAAATCTGCTCCATGAAAAAAAAGAGCGTCAGCTGATCATTTGCAAGTTTATTTATCAGCTTCATGTGAGAAGTGGAGGATGCTCTGGAGGCATTGGCCTTTTTAAATCCACACACTGACAGGTACAGGCGTGTGCCAGGTATCATCCACCAACACACAATAAAAACAAATCAGCGGCAGATCATGTGATCATGTGAAACATTAAACAACGATGTGTTCAGTGTCCGTGCAGACACATGGTGTGGACGCCACCCTCAGCTTGGTGCTCAGACTCAGAGATAACGAGTCAAAACTTGCATCAACATTCCTCCAGCTGAGGACGGAGACTCGTCTTAATCTCTGAGACGCGTCCACGCAACTGACATGGCATCATGAACAATTTTTGTGAAAAGCGTGACAGTGACGGTAGCGTACCTGCTCTGCGTCCGGGCGGGTCGCGGGCCGGTGGCGGCGGCCTGGCGGTCTGCTGAGAAGGGGATAATGACGGAGGAGGTGGAGGAGCGTGGCTGCGTCCTTGGCTGCCGCCTCCTGACGTGTGTTTTTTGTGCAGGGAGTTGTTGCGCTGAGGCAGCTCCGGAGCTCCGCCCCCGTCGACGTGGGACGGCCCGTTGGAGACGGACGTGTGCGGTCTGTACGGTGGTGGAGGCGGCGGAGCGGAGGAGCCGCCACCTGTTGGGGGTCTGCTCGAAGATGACGGCGGCCTTACGGAGCTGGGAGGGGCGGGGCCTCTGTTGGGCGTTGGCGGGAGGGGCTTCTCCTTGCTTTGAGCGGAGGAGGAAGAGACTTTCTGGTTGGGGGTGGGCGGAGCGTTGCCACGGCCGCCCCTGTTGAAGGGGGGAGGAGGGGGTGGGGCGGAGGAGCTGTGCTTCATGCCGCCGCCTGAGGACAAGCTGCTGGAGTGGTGGGAGATGTCGGGGAGGGAGGGGCGGTGCGAGCGCTGGTGCTCCGGTGGAGACGGCTTGTTGGCCGGGGATGGCGAGCGGCCTGTGGGGGGGCGAGGGGCCGTGGGGCGAGACCCCGGGGGCCTCAGAGCAGATCTACCCACCGAACCACCTGCTGGACCATCTGGGTGGAGGACAGTAGGTGGAGTTAGGACATCACAGTGAGAAATAAAAAAATTAAACACCAGCATCAGCACAATAAACACAGTCACCACTTTATTAGGTACAGCTGGAGCCAGGAGGTCAAAGGTCATGATAACCGACTCTGCGTTGACATCATTTTCTACTTCACCGTCCGAGCTCTTCGTTTTTCAATAATAAATAAATCAGCAAATCATTTCACTCGTTCTTCAGCTGCAGAAACAAACAGTTCGACTCCATCGTCGATGAGCGAACTGCGAGTCCACGTTTGTTTACGCAAATGTTAAAGACGCAGCGTTAATAAATAAAAACCTTATTTTACCTCCAACAGGGCGTAGTTTTGGCACACCGCCTTGGAAAAGGCCTCCCATTCCCATGGGACCTCCACCTCCAAAACCACCACCACCACCTCCTCCTCCCCCACCGCCGCCTCCTCCTCCTCCTCCTGCCTCTGGTGAAAGAATAAAACAGAACATGTAAACACATTATTGAGGAGAATAATAATTATCTGACCAGAAACGTCAGTAGCTCCAACATATAAACAACAGTCTGATCTGAGCTGAAGGTGTAGGTGTGATGTGGTGACACGCGACACAGCAGCGTTAACGTCAGTCGGTCGTCCATTTTTTCACACCCAGACATCGGTCCAGCTCTGGGACGACCTCCTCTCATTCATTTCCATCTGTGTTAAAGTGACTTACTGATGTAAAAGTGTTGACTTGACTTCCCCTTTTCTATGCAAATATTTAATCTTAATTTCCTCTTACATATAAAAGGCGCACAGATCAGTATTTTAACCGATATTTCTCTGTGTCACTCAGTTTTTCCTCAGTTCAGTCATTTCGACTCACTCTCTAAAATGGGGGCGCTGCGGTCGTTGACCACGCCGACCTTCTTCAGCTTGGCGCCTTTGCAGATGTCGGACAGCAGCGCTCCTCGGCCTTTAGCTTCAGATGAGCTCAGTTTGGGGGGCGTCGTGTTTGCCTGTGGGTCGAAAAAATTTTTTTTAAAAAAATCAGTAAATAAAACAACAACCAACCGGTGATGACCTACTTTAACTGCATGTCCACATCACGAGAGTCACCTGCGCTTAGGGCTGAGTATCAATCAAAACTTTTTGATACCGGTACCAAATACTGATACCTTCACTTCGATACCGGTTCCTGAACAATACTTTTTATCTATACCAATTTTATAATATCAATTCTAAGAAAAAGAAAATTACATTACACATCACAGTACAAATCCTTTTAGTTTTATTTTTCAGCTTTGGTATTTTTTCACTCCACAAGCAGTTTACAGGAAAAATAAACAACGAATAATTTCCAGTGTAAAAGCACAGTTTCAAACAAGTGAGAGGTCAGAGTCTAATGCTCACTGCTACATACTGACGACCTTTTCACTGAGAACAATCAACATGTCTCTTTTATTTTGTTGCCATGGTGCCGTGTGAGTGGCAGCTAGTTTGTCAGCAGCGTCTCATTTCTTACTTTCTTACTTTTCACTCATTTTGCTCTTTTCCACTAAACTTTTAAAACTATTTTTAACTAAAACCACTTTTTTTTTATTACCAGGGCTTCTTCTCTCGTGTTGTCCTGCCTGTTTTATTTATAGACTATGTCAACAGAACCGTTGAGTCGATTGTTTACACCCGCAATCAACTGATGGGGGAGCTGCTCAAGGATACGACCTGACGACAGACCCCAGAACCCGGAGGAAATAAGGAGGAGGAGAAGGGGCTGCAGGGCCAGAGTAAAGCGCCGTGAGAGGAAAAGACAGTACAGATCATTACTGTCTGTGATTGTGGGGGATGTACGACCTCTCTCCAGCAGCATGACCAGGTCTTGATCAAATGATTAACCTCTGGGTACCGAAACTTGGCACTGAAAGACGAGGCATAGTTTGATACTCAGTGTTACTGAAGCATTTCGGCCGGTCCCATACAAGAACTGAAGTTCGGTACCCAGCCCTAACTGCGCTGTAATGAATGTTGGGACATGTCGGACTGTGAAAGATCCAACCGTTGTGGTCTTCACGACTTGGGAAACAAAGCTGGATTTTTTGATTTAACCACGACACAGCTGTAGTTAGTGTGTCACTTCAACTCAATGCACAAATCTCTGCTTCCTGTTTTCACTGATTTTATTCTGAAAATCCTGACAGGACGTTGTGATGACGCTTCTCCTGTTTACAAACTGCATCTCAGATTGTTGTTTAGTTCATATAAAGTCTGAGCATTTGGACAGAGCTGTTATTTATTATGGAGAGATTTTATTTTGAAAGGTCAGCCGCTGCAGAACAGCTAGCTCCGGCAACAGTAGCAACAGGATCAGAACCAGTAGCATGCTAACTCTTTAACGGCTAACAGGAGGCTAGTTAGCATATTAGCATAGGCCTATATCAGACTTTAAGTGCTTTATAACCACCAGGTTATAAACTCACTGACCTCATTGAAGGTGGGTGGGGGTGGGGGTCCGGGAGGAGGAGGGGGAGGGGGAGGAATGGGCATCCTGTCCCTCTGGTTGGCACCTCTGTCTGTGGTGTAAAGGCTGGTGTCTTCACTGTCTCAGCTGGGACGACACACGCCGACTCCTGAAGGGAAAGAGGAAAACAAAAAAACAACACATTTAAACCGATAAAGCTGAAAAACAACTGTTTTGTGTTTGTACATGGAAGCTGTAAGAGGTCAAATGACAAAGTAGCTGCTTGTAAAACAAAAAACAGCCACAGTGTGAAATGTGTTTTACCAGTGGGACAATCTCCCCTGTAGTTTTATTTCAGTGGTTCATCATACATTCACATTTACGACGCAGGAGGGAGAAACATTCTTGACCACGACATAAAGGAGGCGTCTGATAAACAAGCACCAACATAAACCTGGAGCGGCTTTAAAATAAAACGAATCAAGTTTTAAAAATCAAAGTAAAACGGTTGTGTCCCATTATTTTCGCTGCACCTGTTCCTCTGACAATAAGTTACTGATCCACTACCTGCACAAGGATACGAGCAGAAAATGCATCTGTTCTTGTATTAATGTTCTGTTAATGTTCTTGTTAATGTTTTGTGTACTGTCCATACTGAAATGAATAAATTACAATAACAAAACTTACAACTACAATTGTTATAAAGAGTGGGAATGAGGCTGCAATGCTTCAGTTATACACATCTGATTAGGAATATCAGCTGTTTTATTACGACAAGTACAAAGTTTAAGTGCTTTTATTTTGTCTCCTATGAGCCAGGAGAGAAACATGAGTTTATTGGTTTGTTAAAATGACGAGTTAGGATGAAATCTTTCCTTTAATAAGTGACAGACACCAACAGATCTCCTCTGTACCTGCAGGTCAAAACCTGAGCTGGTGAAAACATGAGATCACTGTGATTATTTGCAGTTGCAGTGATTTTCTGTTCAGATGTTAAAGAGAAAACAAGACGTGGAGCCGGACGCCAATGAGCTTCACAGTGGAAACAAATGTCTGCTCCCACTTTGCTCTGAAGTGAAGACGACATTCTTGGAAGAAGGAAGCTGTTGCTGAAGCAGCTCCCGGGAAACGGCAGAGTAGTTTTCTGTTTTTTTCCTTTTAGGAGAAGATGAAGATTTTGAGGAGGATTCACAGGCGGAGAGAGAGGCTCAGAGGGCATTTTATTTTAAATCTGTGGGAGACTGAGACTGTGGGAGGGCAGCGCTGGTTTGTGCATCCACAGAGAAATATCATGAAGCCTAGTTCAAATATTTCAACCCACAAAAGTTTTTAAAATGTGCCACAGTGGAAATGTGAGAAAACATAAGCTGCAAAGTCACTTTAAAAAAAAAAAGCTTTCTGCTCTTGCAACATTAAGTATTTGGGTTTTTTCCTCTGGTTCATAATCAGAAAACGTCACGATGCGTTACATCGTCATGTTTGTTCAAAAGAGCGATGACATCATGGAAAACTCTCAGCAGCTCTAAGGTTAAAAAGTCAGTTTAAAGAGTTAAAAAGCAAAACAGCTGATCTAGAAACCAACCGATTATAAAAAGTAATTGTTTGCCACAGTTTTCTTTTCTTTCAGTGTGGACGTAGTTTTGAGGTCTGGTCTGGTTTCCAGGCCGTGCTGCAGCAGCGTAGTCTGGATGTGAACATTGTGGACCCTGAGGGATCGACAAGGATCACAGGATCCCTGGAGAGTTCAAAGAGTCCTTTCATTTCTCCTCGTCTTGATCACTGTGTCTCTGCTGCAGTGGACGGTCGACAGCTGAAAACTGCAACACCGTAGCCTGGTCCGATGGATGTGGATTTGTGCTGAGGCAGCAGACGGTCGAGGCAGAATTTGGCATCAACAGCACGAATCCACGGATCCAACCTGCCTTGTGTCAACAGCTCAGGCTGAAGCTGGTGTGATGATGTGGAGGATGTTTTCTTGTCTCAGTCCTGGTCTGGATGCCACAGCCTGTCTGACCATGTTCATCCCCTCGTGGCTACAAGTCGCCTCAAACTGGTTTTAGAAACACGAACCTCGCCAGTGTCAGATCTGGATCCAAAGGACCGTGTTTAGGGTGAGCAGCAGCAAAAATAAAATATGCAGTGATCCTGTTTTGGTGTTTTTAGACCAAATACATGTGGTGTTCCTAATAAACACCAACACAAGTTACAGCCAGAATGAGCCTGTACATCAGAGAGGATCGATGAAGGCTCAAAAGAACGACTATCACAACTAATTTATTAAAAAAATAACAACAATTATTAGTTAGTTTCCAACTATTGTACTAATGGATTATTTGGGTCACAGAAGTACAGTGGTAACGTTTGTTAATGTGGAGGAAGAGAGACAACCAGTGCTGCTGGCTGCTAAGCTAGCTGCTAACCGCTGTAAAACTAGAAGAGAAGAAGACGAAGGGAACCAATGACAAGCCTTGTGTAGGTCACATGACCAATCTCTGGGTGAAGATGAAGTGTTTGAAAAATGGCGGCGGTGGAGACAGCAGAGGATCAGGTTGTTACAGCGGAGGAGGCTAACGTTAGCGCTAACGGAGAAACGTGAACAAGCCGAGTCGTCAAAAGTCTGGATGAAGGAACAGAAGATATTTGTGTTTTGTTTTAAACTGGACTGAGATCGTTGGTTTGTAGATATTTAAGAATAATTATCTGAAACGGGGTCAGACAGATGCTGGTGTGTAACATGACGTTGTGGAGTTGTTGAATTATTTGATACATTTTATTCAGAGACATTTTTTTAAGTGAATCCTTCATTACTAAACAGCAGAAACTGGAGAAATCGATAAATATTTCTGTCATTTCATGGCTGCATCACACAACATCCATTTGGTTCATGTCATTCAGCCTCATCTTCAGTTTAGATCAGCAGTTATTCACTTAAAGACGACGTATGTTTCTTACTGTGTTTCTGTTCATGTTCATAATGAACTGTCTCTGTGTCTAATGTGACAAAAACCTGATGCTAAATTAGTTTCACTTCTATTTTGCACCTTAATGTGCATAAATTACATTTTTATGACACATTTGTTTATCAAATAGAATCGTTTTTCCCCCATTTTTATTTTTTGTAATTAAAAATCAATGAATCGAAAAAAATAAATGTCACATTAACTGTTTTTTTTTCATAATCGCTAGTTAAAGCTGTACTCAACAGGTCAAGACATTTGCTGACTGTGTCCTGACATAAGGTTTAAAACACTTTACCATGAACACATGTTGGTGGTTTTCAGATTTGAACGTCGCTGCTTCAGTAGAGAAATGTTTCCTCCTCCACGTGTGACCCGTCTCCACCTGAAACTAACTCAGCAGACAATGACTGACTCAGGTCACTGGATCTCCCCAAACCAGTTAAGCTTTTCAGGCCCATTGTTGGCTCATGCAGGCGGCGCAGGCTCCACAGCCACAGCCCCACCCTCACCCCCCACGCTCTACTCCTCAGGAGGCCGACTGAGCGTCAGGCAGGTTCTTCGCTGAAGGAAACTAAAGGAATCTGGCCGAGCGAGCTCACCAGTCAGTGATGTGGTTTGAAACGAAGAGGCAGAGTGGGAGGGGAGTTAAAGAAACGTTTCCAATGTGTGGCTGAAACCAGAGACACACAGACGAGTGTGTGTCCGTTATTAGTCTAATGATCCTACTGCAACTAACAAACTTTAAACAACAAAGTGTCTGAAACTGAGACGAATATCAGCCTCACGGATCCAGTTTGTGTTGACTGACAGATATTAATAATAAATAATGCTTTTCTGCAGACAACATTACTTTATCCATTCTCCTTTATTCTGAATCACAGCTGACGCCAAGAACAAAACAAAAAACTGCTCTTGTGCTGACACAAGTATTTCGCAAACCATTAACAAATGGAAAAACTACAGAGTCTGTTGAGAAAGAATTAAATAAATGTGCTGGACAGAAGACAGGCCTGGTGTTCAGAGTCTGTCCTCTGTCTGTTATTCTATTATTAATAGCTATATTATTTTAGTTGATTCATTGTTTAGTCATTTTTCATGCAAAAGGAACAATAAATGTTTCCAGCTTGTTAAGAAGCAGGATTTTCTTCAGCTGAGACACGACGACGTGTCAGAAAACGTCCCCTCAGACTGAAACCGCATTTATCTCTCTCTATTAATAACAGCAAATGTTTAATCAGTTCACATGACAATATAAGACAACAATAATCTTAAATGCAGCACTACCTTTCAGGTTTTAAATGACTGATGCCATTGAAATGTTTGACAGAGGTACTACTCTATCACTGATACCACAACTCAAGTACTGTAGTCGATGAAATGAATGACTCAATGAAAAACGTATCAACAACTATTATTTTTAGTCATTTCTGTGAAAAAAAAAATGAAACACCTGATCTCTCTAGTATTTTTAATGAACTGAACATCTATAGATTTCAGCTTTGATGGTCAAATAAAAGACAAAAGCTTTTTATTGTGGATTATCTTAAAAAAAAAAAAAAAAAAAACATTAAACAATCAACAGAATAATGATAATGAAACGCTGGATGACGTCTGAGATACTGGAAAAGTACAGTATTTCTCCTTAATGCAATCAGAAAAGAAGATTAAATAACGTTTCTTATTCTCACTAAACACAAACTGGCAGCTACACACTGATAAAAGCAACAGGTCCTGACCTTTGACCCCTATAATCTAACTATTACTTTCTGTTCAGATCAAAGTGAAGCGAGGAGCTTTAAGTAGGTCATGATTCTCTGAGGTTTGAGCTCCATGTAGCTGTTCGACCCAAACAGTTGGTAAACAGCCATATAATGGAAAAAGAAAAAAAAGTTTCCCCACATCAACAGCGTGACGCTGCACAGAGAAGTACAGCCAGGGAGGCGGGGGACAGAGGGTGAGGAGGAGGAGGAGGGGGTATGAGGAAGTTGGATGCTTTTGTGGTTGAGGAAATTCACTGAGCTGAAGGCCTGTGGCTGTGTGTGTGTGTGTGTGTGTGTGTGTGTGTGTGTGTGTGTGTGTGTTTTCTAGGCTTTTTATTCAGATACATTAGCACTCTCCCATTTCAGGACACTTTATACTTCTACAACACTGCACTTCAGAAGAAAACTCTCTTCCTCTTTACATACATTTGTTAAATATTTGACTACCCTACAGTAAATACATTTTAGTGCGCAAATGTTTGTTTAACTGATTAAATAGTTAAAGTCATAAAGCTCCAAGTCTGGTTTATAAAACGTAGGAAAGCTGCAAATAACACCAAAGGAAAAAAAAAACCTACACACAATCATACGTCTTCAGTCAAAAACTGAACAAACTCAGTGAAGATGAAGGAAAGCAGCACATCCTCACATCAGAGAAGCTGAAAGCGTCTAATGTTTCACACTTTTATTAAACCAAAATACTTGGTAATCAATACATGGAGTTGGTTTCTACTTCTGAAATGTGGCTCTGTGGTTTCTTGTCAAATGATATGAGTGTTTGATTATTTTCCTCATGAAAGATAATAAGTTGAATGTCTTTGGACCAAACATATTAGAGATGTTTGTCACCTCAGTCTGTGTTAATTCATAACATCCGCATTTGGGGACAACTAGGAAAACAATCAGTCACTCAATAATGGAAGGAGAGTTTCTCCAGCATTTACTGAGTTACGTCAATATAAATTAATCATTTAATTTAATACTACATGCTGCTGCTCAGGAACGAAAGATATCCATGAAACCATGGTAAGGCTGACAAATTTACATTCTGGTCATCATTTCCTGGAATTAGAGTAATTAATCAAACAATAAACAAAACCTGGACCTTGATTAGAAACTGATAATGGGTGGATTGATAATTGGATTTGATTACTAAGTGACTCTTTAATTTAATTTAAATTAGAAACAGATGTACTGTGATATTAGAGAAACAACTTATGACTTTTCCAGACCTGTGGATTGAGAATATAGCATACTGTATGAAGTTATGACACATTTTCTTAATCATACTAATTATCTCTATTGGTAGTAAAGTGTTGTTTTCGTGGTTTTATTTAGATAAAGTACTCAGACGTGTTGCTGGGTGATTTCAGCGAAAAGAACCAGACAAACCGACCGACATAGGGCTCAGTAAAACAGGATTAATCAGGCCCAGGCAGGTCGTGCAGCCGCTCCCAGGTAAACAGCCTCTGAAACAAACACACCTGGAGCTAGCTCCAACTAAGGTGGAGTAAAGTTAGCTGACATTTAACTTACCCTGGCTCGAAGAAGAGGAGGTCTGAGAGTCTCGTCCTCCAAAACAACATGAATGGAAAGTTGCCTCTGTGGCAATCTGTGCTCGAAGCGGTTTGACAAAAAAAAAAAAAAAAAAAAAAAAATTAGGATGGGAGGGTGCTGGCGAGTCGCTGTGATGTAACTTAACGCCACCAAAAAGCAGTGCAGGTTAGCCGGCTAACGTTAGCCTGCTGTCGACGGTTTACAGGCTCAGCTAGTGGCGGCCACACTGGAGCTATCTGCTGTTAGCCGCTGTTAGCCGCTGTTAGCCGTTAGCAATTAGCCGTTAGCTGTTTACTTCCCAGCTGTCAGTGTCAGCGCCGTCCGGCTCTTCATAAAACACGTCCCGAGCTGATACCGCCGATGAAACAACCCGTTAAAAGCGTTTAAAATAACACTTTTTGAACAGTTTCGGGAAACTACGGAAAAGTTTACCCGCACTCCTGACCTGCAGAGAGCAGAGCCATACTCCCCGCTGACACCGTTTATTAATCGGTCCCTGTTCGGAAACACGGAAACGGCCGACCGACACAAAATGGAGGCACGTCAGCGCCGCGTTCAGGTGCTGCGGGAGTTTCCTGCTCCAACCTACAAGGTCGTAATGTAACGCTGGGACTTCAGGTCGGGGAAGTGACTTTACTGAACACAGGTGCTCAAAATAGGCACGACTGGATAACTAAGAAGAGATGAAAAAAACGAGCACAAAGACATGACAAAAAAGTGGCGCAAAGTACTACATATTAACTCCTGTAAGATGCAAAATGAGTAAAATGAGACAAGAAATGACCACACGGGATGGGAATTAGCACAAAGAGAAACAAAATGGCTAAATGGATGAATGGGGAGATGCAAAATAACAATAGCAAAATGGAAAATGACCATAAACAGGCATAACAGGACCACAGAATAATCATCACACAAAAAAAGAAACAAGTACAGATGCAGAACAGTCAGAGAAAGAAAATGTGACCACAGAGAGGTGCAAAAATGACCGCAGGGATGAAAAATGAGCACAAAGAGACAGAATATGACCATGAATAAAAATTAGATGACAGAAGCTACAACAACTGCAAAGAGATGCAGAATGACTATAAGAGAAGAAAAGAGCAGATGTAGAGTAGATGCTTAACGACTATGTCTAGATGTGAAAAAAAGCTACGAAAAAGAACAAGATGTCTATAAAATGATGCAAAATTAGATAAGCACAAAGAAGAAATCACCACAAACAAGCAAAAGCACGCAAAAGAGAGCATAAGCATCTAACTACATTCAGATGCAAACAAACATCTACACAGAGATGTAAAAATGACAATGAAATGAAGTAAAATGAGCACGGAGACAAAAAAAATTACATCAAGTAGATTCAAACCACCCACTTAGATACAGAACATGACACGCAAAGTGATCATAGAGACCAAATATGTTCTCAGAGTCCACAGAGAGATGCAAAATGACAATAAAAACACAAAACATGACCACAGAAGTGCAAAGCAATGATGAAAGACATGCAAATAGAACATAAGAAAAAGAGAAACACAAGTAGTAAATAAATACAAAATGACTGTGAAGTGATGTACAAAGAGAAAAAAAAATGACCTCAGTCAGATACAAAATGACAACAGCTTGGTGGAATATTATACATAAGAGGGATGATGTAACTACAGACTTGCAAAACAACTGCAAGGGAATGCAATGCATAAGAAAACACAACCAGACACCGAACAACTCTATGTAGTTATAAAAATAAAAAACAAACACACACACACCACACAGTCTGGTCCATAACTTCAGGGGACCTTTTCATTGACTTGCATTCATTTCCTGGAGACTACTTGTCTAACCTTTATCTAAACCATATATGTGTGTGTGTGTGTGTGTGTGTGTGTGTGTGTAGACCTGCGATTTTACTTTAAACATGATGATTGTGAACATAAATGATGACGTTAACATGTTTTTGAAAGGTGTCAGGTGACTAGGTGTCTTTAGAGGAGTCGCGCATGCGCGGTGACACTCCGCGTTACTTCCGGTAAAGATGGCGGCGTGCAGAGGGCTCAGCGGTTTGTGGAGGACACGCAGTTTGTTGTCATCTACTCCCCGTTTCCTGCTACCCGCCGCTTTTCGACCACAGAGCTCCGTGAGCGGGGACTTGGTGCCGCGGACGTCGCTGTCCCAACCGCCGTGGGCGCAGCAGCCGAGCCCGGTCTACTCTGAGGAGGAGGAGCGGGGCCGACACGCCGCGGTGGTCGACGCCGTGAACCAGCGCATCCAGCGCGGGGACTTCGGACGGCTCTTCGCCGTGGTGCACTTCGCCGGGCGGCAGTGGAAAGTCACCAACGAAGACCTGATCCTGATCGAGAACCACATCGAGGCGGAGTGCGGGGAGCGGATCCGCATGGAGAAGGTGCTGCTGGTCGGAGCGGAGGACTTCACGCTGCTCGGCAGGCCGCTGCTGGGGAAGGACCTGGTCCGGGTCGAGGCCACCGTGCTGGAGAAGACCGAGTCATGGCCCAAGATCCACATGCGGTTCTGGAAGAGACACCGGTTCCAGCGCAAGAGGATCGTCATCCAGCCACAGACGGTGCTGAGGGTCAACAGCATCGAGCTGGCCCCCAGACTCACATGAAGATGATGATGAGGACTGGATTATTTCCCACGGACTGAGGTCGTTTGTTCTGAGTGATGATAAACATGTAAACAAACTGCCAAGACATGACTGGATATATTAAATGTTTGTGTTTCCAACACCTGGTTTCTTCTTAAAATCCTCAGTTTTAGATTTAAAACTGTGAAATAATGTGTTTTCCTGCCTGGCAGGGCTGGATTATCCACTTCGAGTGGGGGCCATCACTGTAAACGACAGGTTGATTATCTCCAACTCATTTTCTGGTTTCCCAGTTTTCTTTGACTGTCGATGAATTAAAAGCACAACCGTTTAAACATACACATCCAAAGCCTCGAGGCAGTTTGGAGAACCAAGGACCTCCTTGTCTTGAAAGTTTTAGTTTTGTAGTTTCTTTTTGTCACTGACCAATGCTATGATCTCATAAAGTTTTATTACTTTTAATTTCATCAAATTGTACTGAACTTTCTGAAAACTACATTTTGACACAAGGGGAGGACAGCTGGAGGACGAGTTGTAGCAGATCAGAAACTAAATCTGTTACAGGATAAAAGAAAAAAAAATCATAAAACTTAATTATCATCATTATCTAATTAATAATGTTAATGGGCATGTATAGACATATTGGAGTCAAAGGGTTTTCGAGAGGTTTGAACATTTGTTTATGATTCGGAATCAGAAAACAATCAATCACCTCAGTGTCTTCCTGAACGAGTGTTACATTAGAAAAATAGACCAAAAGACTTCATTATTAAACTTGGCTCTAAAAAGGTTCACAAAAATAATTCCCAGAATAAGTTAAATCTGTGACAAGTAGGAAATAACTTGGCAATACATATGAAAAGATGTTGAAAGTATTTTTAAGATCTTAAATTCATCCTGAAAAGACCCGATGTGGTTTATTAATATGATGAGCAGAGTCCTCGTCAACCAGTTTTCACAAACGTGCAGGAGATTCCTCTTTATCAATAAAGACTCTGGAGACGAGAGAAGATTTGAACAGTCTGCAAAACAACTGTTTTATTTAGAAACGTGGAACTGAGTCGTCTGTGGAGACGACGGGAGAAAGCGCTCGCCGCTGACGACCGATCTGAAGGCACTGTCGAACATTTCTGCTCAGTGGTGACGTCGACTGACTGAACCCCGACGCCGGAGGTGCTGTTTAAATCAGGAGCTTGTCCAACAGGCAAAAAAAAAAAAAAAAAAAGACAAAAGAAGAGGTGTCGCTGTGATGAAGCAGTTTAAATTTAAATCCAATAACGCGGTAAAAAAAAAAAAAAAAAAAAAACCAGTTGAGAATCGTGACCTGTCCTGAAGGAAGCTGGTGTCCAGATGCATGACGATGGCTGTATTGCTAATATTGCTAAATTTCTGATACCATCCTGTGTGATGCTCATATGCAGATTTAAGACAAGTGGTTTCATTCATTTACAGTCCTCAGCTGCAAACTCTGTTAAGTCAAACACTCACATGCCTCGTGCTCGTTGCTGTGGTCACTTTGTGAACTGGAAAACACTGAAAGATGGAGGACGACGTCTACAGTCTGAGGTCTGAGCTGCTCAAAGGAAACTAAGAGGAAACACTCTTGTGATTCGGCTACAGGTCGTAACTGACGGGTAAGACAACAATCGTACAACACAGTGACGGAGCAGGTGTTAAAAAGCTGCTGCTGGTCTGAAATAAATAAAGGAAAAAAAAATACACACAGTCCACCAGTCTGAGTTTTTACTGCTGCTGTCGAAATAATGACGAACGTATCCTCATCAAATCTCAACTTAACTGATTCAAATTCGATGTGTGGATGTCGTCTGACCGGCCTGATCACATTCCTCATCACACGTTTCTCATCCAGACTGAGATCACATGGACCAGTTCACGGTTTCTACACTTTCGGACCTAAACCGACTGCTGCAGTGAACTTTGTCTCTCGTGTGTTGCACTAGAATCACATCAGGCGTCGTCATCGTGGACTCCATGAAAATGGAGTCAAAAACTCATCCACTTGAAACTTTATCTGCATGTGAATGTTTGATGAACTCGAAAAATAAAATTCCACAAATGTTTTTCTTGCCCTTTTGATCAAAAAGAAAAAAAAAAACAAAACAAAGAAATTCAAGGGGCCTAAATTCAGGTCATGAACATGCGCCTGTGCTTCAGAGCAGAGTCACACTCTGCTGAATGTGTCAGGCTGATGTTTGTTTGTTTATCACTAAACACTCACACTGTGTGACACTCAAGCTTCAACCTTCAACTTGAAAAACTGACCTGCTTCTGTCACTTATGTTTACGTGTGTTTGATCAAGAGCAAAGAACAGTTTAAGTTCCAGATTTCTCGCTGGAGTTTGATGCGACATTTTCTCGTCCCGTACAGAATTTAAGGAGTTAACCTTCTTGAATCGTATCGAGGGCCGACTGAGCCGAGAACAGTCTGCTCCTCTTGTCACAGCAGTAAAGAAGGAAACCATTTTTTTAGAACAAAATCTCAAGTATAATTTTCAAAATTCCAATCAGAATCGTCCAGAGGATCGACTCCTCTTTGTCATCTTCTACCTGAGGAGATTTTTTTTGCTCGTGTCCGTCGTCCGTGGCGTACAAACCTGCGTCGAACGGGTTCTGGGCCACGGACTGATCATAAAACACTCGCATTTCAAACTCGCTCTCCTGGTAAGATGGGTGGCCGTAAATGCCAATGCCCACAGGCCTCGCGAAGTCCCCCGGCACCACCACCACGTCCTGGCCACATGTGGCCGACTGCAGCTTGTAGGTGTCAAAGCTCGGCTTCAGGGTTTTATCCGACACGTAGAGGTCGGCGTCTCCCTTCAGGCTCTGCATGTGCAGGATGATTCTGCCGTCGTGGTTGAGCCGCAGGTAGCTGTAGTTCCCGGCCCCGATGTGGCCCTGGACCACGTGGAGGAGCACCCACTCTTCAGGGATGCCTTCATCCTCCGAGGGGCCCAGGAAGGCGCCGGCATGGGTCAGCAGGAGGACGACCACCAGAACGCTGCACCTCAGCATCATGATGAAGGCATCGGCCAGTCGGACCCCGTCTGGACGACACCAGACCGCCTGAGAGACGCAAGGATGAGACACAGATGAAAACACAGCACAACTCAGCTCTCAGAGAAATGTCAACAATGTTGTTATTGAACATGAACTCTGTTTATTGTTTACATGTATTTGGACATCTCACCTAAAAGGTGAAGAAGTTCAGTGTTGACTGAAATACAGTAGGACACGTGTCAAAACTGGATTAATTTTCTGGAGCAACTTTAGAGCTCAAGAGCAGAAATAACCCCAAAATAGTTAAATCTCAAGTGACACTGGTTCAAAGACCTTCTTTCTGGCTAAATAATTTGTCAAGAAATACGTTGTTATTGTTAAACCACAAACACACAAACTCACTTTCTTTTGTATTTGGATACCCTTTGGATCCCAGATTCATTTATTGAATCCTGTTTGGTTGCTTTTCTCAAAACCAAATCTCATCAAACAAGAAAGCAAACCGATACTTTCTACCAGCGGTCTTTCGAAAGCTACTGATGTTTTACTTCAGGTTAATTGTAAGAATCAACACAAAGCCTCTGTCCTGTTAAAACAGCAGCTCAGACCTGGACCATCATCATTTTTCATAATTGTCCTGCAGGGAATAATAATTAATTGCACTGAACGAAGCTTGTGTGCCTCTCAATGAATATATAATATTATAATAGTAAATACAATTCATCTCACACACAAAATGAAGCAATTTAACAAGAATTTTCTGAAGGAAAAACAGCAACATCGGTTCAAACGTGAATGAAGCAGCTGTTTGAACTGCGATCAGATCTAATGCAAACATCAAGTTGAAGGTGAGTTTGAGAGTGAGATGAAACGAGAGAACTAAATGTGATGCTCTCAGCAGAGTTAAAAACAAACCTGCTCGGTCTCGACCTTTGAACGCAGACGTGTTTTATAGTTTAAAACCTAAATAATTGCTCAACATTAGTGCCCGATATCTGCTGTAATGTGTAACTTCACCACATTTTAACCGACAACGTGTCACTAATTTCAAATTAAAACAAAACCCAACAACCTGACGCTGTTTGGGAGTTCAATGCTAATGCTAGCACGGCACCTGTCAGCTACCCGCATCGACCTGCTCGGTAAACCAGCAGCTTTACGAGATTAATTACAGAAAAATAATTGTTACTAATAAAACATTTAGTTATAAACCAGTTCGTTTTGTTGCGCATTAAAAAAGAAATTAACCCGCTGCTTTATCTGAGCTAAAAGCTAATTAGCTTCTTGCATTAAGTTAGCTTCCACCTAGCTAACGTTGATGTTAGCCTCTTCAGTTGAAGCACAACTTTCGACTATAAGGCCCGCACGAGAAATTAAAACATTTTAATCAACTAACCAAATTATCATTAAACATGTAATAAAGTCACATTTCTTACACAGCTGCTATTTTCTAACCATCTCTGTCCACAAACACAGCTACTTGCCGAAACAAAGTTCACCTCTTCTTCTTCTTCTCGCCCTTTCAACTCCGAAATGCTCACTGGCGCCACCCAACAGGTCACAGCTGGTAACTACAACTACGTTTAGACAAGGAATTATACCACTACCTGAAGGGCAGTGAATTATAAGGACAAAAAAATACAAAAGTGATTTAGCAATTTCGTCTAAAATTGAATTTCATCGATTTAAACCATAAACATTTTTAGTCTCTCTCACCCACCAAAGGGATTACTCCATTACTCTCTGCTGAACTATTTCTTGAGCTGCTTCCTGCACATTAACCTCCGTAATGTAGCGACACTGTTTTGACAAACAGGTTTGTATCTGTGGACTTACCCGAGGTTATTCAAGTAGTTTCACCTAAACGGAAACTCTACTTAACACAAAAACTTGTTAAATCCCTCGACTCTTCCTCGCGGTCATCATCATCATCATCGACTCACTGTAGTTACTACAACCTGGAGTCTGTGGCTAATAAAAGGTCGAGTCACTCATCACTGATTTCAGAGACGGTTCCACAAACTGCTGTTTGAGTTTGTGACTGGACGACATCGCCCCCTTCAGGTTGAGTTTTGAAGTAATGCGAGACTCACTTTGAACAGGGTACAAAAAAAAGACAAACTTAGTTGCTGGTAAAAGATACACAGAATTCAACAAGCAGAATAAATGTAACTTAAAAACAAACAAACCTTAGACCAGAATCATGTGACCCTCTTCTCTCCCGAGACGGATTTTACTTCTTTGAGCAACAGATACTGTGTCAGCAAATGTTACTTTTTTTCCCCTCGGACTGGTTTTTTGATCACGTGGTATCGCTGAGGTTCAAAGATGAAGAAACTGAGGTGTAATCATTCAGTTTCAGTGCTGTTTAACTGTTTGTTGTCATCTCTTCACATGTTAAAGGTGCTATGGTACTAACATTAGCACTAACTGCTGATTATCAGTACTGGCCGGGGGCAGAAATAGAAAAACAAGAGCTGGAGCTGGCTGTTGTGAGTAAATCAAAAAAAAAAATATGCTAGATGCTGAAAATGCAACATTTCTTCTTGATGAGTAAAGAAAACAGCTGCTAATGCTAAAGTTGTCTATGTAGCAATAGTGAAGCGTTAAATTTAGCACCTTTAAATGTGTGGGATAAAACAGAGTAAAACCAGTCTGTTCCATCTACACACAGTAACATTTCTTTTTAAATTAAAGTGCATCAACTTCACGTCATTCATTTTTCTTATCCTTTGTCACTTTAATAACCACAATCTGTAGTTTTGAACAAAAAAAAAGAAAAGAAAAAAAAAAAAAAAAAAGAAGTCAAAACAAACAAATGTTCCAGGGGGAGAGAGTCTCGACAGTAGGGTTGATGACTTGGTGGGTACGTTTTTCAAAAACCACATCAAATTGTAAATTCTATATATAGATATACTCGTTCAACAAGTCTGCATATTCTGTCACATTAGATACATTTGAAGTTATGTGGAAGTCACCTATTATCACCACTTCAGTGTTTTAATGTTTACCGCAAAACTAGTCGACCAATTTAAGGCGAAGAGTTCGACAGCGGAGTCAACGTCGATCTGTCACGTCCACAAAAGTCCGGAGCGGGTCCCAACGGACCCTCAGCTCAATGAGGAGGCGTTTCCTGATGTTACGTCACAATGAAAAGGCCCCGAAAAAGTAGTGTTGATTTGTTTTTCTTTTTTCCTTCTCCTTTCCTCAGAGTATAAGATTAGCTCGACATTTAAATAAATCATTGCATCTGATGTCTTATAAAAACACGCCAATGTCTTCATTTCATTGAGGTGGAAGATAAAGGAACAGAGGAAGAGAGGAGGAGGGGGAGGAGAGGGTTAAATATTTTTGTTGATGATTCAAACTATACGAACTCTGACATCACAGAGCTCGCAGGGTTTCCGGGGGCGGGGACGTGGAAACAGGTAATCATGAGCCGTTTAATTCTTTTCAAGGAACATCGTCCACAAAAAAAAAAAAAAAATAAGGAAAAAAAAAAAAAAGAAATGCTTGCATTATACATTTTACGATGTAGTACCATGCTAGCGCCGCTCGCCTCGTCCTAACCGTTTATTAGCAATGGAGAATCAGTGCTGTTGGAAACTACAACACACACTACTGTTATTAACCCCTTTCTGCCCAGACGCCTGCTGCTATCAGCCAATCACAACAGAGAGATAGACATAGAGAGAGAGAGAGGTTGGGGGGGGTTATTTGTTTGTACAGAAAACAAACAGAAGTAAACAAAACAACAAACACAGAAAAAATAATAGTCACACTTCATGCATTCAAAATGAGACGGAGCATGAGGAGAACGTGAGGTGATCATGGACCGGTGAAACGGGGATTCACAGTTTTCTCAGCGATGCCGTGGTGGTGGATGAGGGAGTGCGGGTGGGGACTTGGCCGAGCAGTGGTCAGACAATGAGGCGTCTGCTCGCTCGTGGACAGAATGGGGCTAAAACTACATTCCTGGTCTGACTAAGATGGATTTCGCTTCGTTAACGTAGAAAGAGTCTCTTTGCGTTTCCAACACTTCGTTAAATTCTTGGCTTTGTCTTCTGGGTTTCATACAGTTTCTTTAAAGAAATGAAGCCTGCTGTAAGTACGCTCTGGTCTCCCGCTCTGGTCTGTAGTGAGGGGGGCCGAGGCAGCTATGATGCTGGGAGGTCCGCGCTTGAGGGAGGGGGGAGGAAGGGGGAGGGGGAGGCAGGAGTGGGGAGTAGGTGGGGGAGTGGGGCTGCGGCTCAGACAGGGGGCGCTTTGCGCCGCAGTAGATACTGGTGGATGTCATCGGCGTCGCGCTTCAGCCAGGCGGCGTTGAGGAGGATGTTCTCGCAGCACTGCTGCACCGTGCGCTCGGCCGCCGGCGCCGGGTGACTCTCAAAGAAACTCTGTGGACACAAACAGTAACAGGGAGATGTTGAGGAAAGGAAGCAGAAAACAAACAAACAAAAAAAGACATAAAGCGACAGTATGACCACGATCGTTACGCTTTTGACTGATCAATAAGACGTTTTAATATGTGAATGAGCAAAAAAGAAACAGTTTCAGAGAGGAAACGGGCCAGTGAAGCTTCTGTCTGTCGGTTTAACACCTTTAAAGTTAAACATAAACAACATGAGATTATGACGACGTCAAAGACAAACGCCATCGTCACTGAGAAGAAGTTCAAAAGTTCAAAGTGCGGGAATAAATTTCACTGTCGCTGTTCGACGATGCTCGACGTCTGATTTCAGATTTTCATTTTGAGTTGATTCAGGAGAAAACTGCTGCTTCTGACCCTCTCGACCGTTTAGGACAAACTAACCAGAGTCTCCTTCAATGAGCCGGTGCAGCTGATCGGTTAAATCTGGATTCATTGATCAAACACGAGTCTTTGCATTAAAGATGATTCAGACTGAACGTGGTGGTGACCGTCGCTCAGCAACAGCTTCAAAATGGTTGCGTTTAGAAACGACGTCCTGATGCTAGCTGGTTAGCATGCTAACGTCAGCGTTAACCCTGGCGTTGGTTTTTGGACACAGGTCGTGTCTCTCTCCTTTTAGCTGATGTTTCTCATGGTTACTCCTCTAAACTGTAAGATGGCAGGTGTCCAGCAGCAGCTTTTACTTCTCAACAGTAAAACATGTCAGTGTGTGATGATGTGATGTGGAGCTGCTGTGTTGCATCCTGAGCGGTTTGTAAACAGGAAACCTTCAGTAAACAGATCTAAAACCAGATGAAGTGCTGGACTAACTGTTCACACTTCATCTTAAAACGCTGCTGTTTGTCACAAGCTATTCTGCCCTCTAGTGGTTACAAAGCATTTTTATTCCCACCATTTCAGTTTCATCATCTTTATCAAAATAGTAACATTTCTGAATTCTACATCAATCCAGAAAAGAAAAAGGGTCATGTATATTTGTGAACTAACAGTTTGTTTCTTTACATCAAGTTCTTCTGTTTAAAGAAAAAAAAAAAAAGATGCTCTCACCTTCACTTCAGCAGCCATTTTGTCGATAGCGAAACCATCAACTGTGAGCTGCAGAGACAAGCAAACAAGAAACATGTGTTTGTGTTTTTACAACAGAAAGAAATAAACTCCAGCGACTGTGTTTATAATGAAGACAGGTTTGTAAATGTTTTCTGTGAAACATCTTGAGAGCTTCAGATTATTCATTTAAACAACCAAACACAACCAGAGACTGAAAACGTAGCTGGAAGTTCAACAACTCAGGAGTCAAACCTCTGTCTGTGCACACAAACACCACTTGTGTCTAATCTGCACTGGAAGAAATTCACTAAAACATTTGAACAACTAAACTGTCGACTGGTCGTCAGTTGAAGGTCCTGGATAAAATGACGAGTCTTTGTGATCCCTCGGGACGGACCCTCACAATCCAGATTATCTGATCCACTATCCGAGGACTGAATGGCCTTAACACAACAGTCTGACAAGAACAGATTCATGTTTGTGCAGAGAGAGCAGTGACTTCCTGCTGTGACTGATGCACAACAACAGTAAATTACCATCATTACTTTACCTTGATGAGCCGTGAGATGAGGAAGCCGCCCTGGTAGCGGTTGTAAAGTTCCTCCCAGTTGTCCTTGACGAACTTCCAGGCGGCTTTCCGTCCCTGTTTACTGCTTCCTGCCACGCCTCCGATTACCGACACCGTGTCCTGGGGACGGACCTCTTCCTGTTGGCGGCGGCGAACCGGTGGAAAAAAGAAAATAAATACACTGACTTGAGCGTAATAATTCCAGACCAGACAGATGCTGAGTCTGAGCATCGACGATCACCAGAAGATGAAACGCCTCAACGTCTAATTTCAACTGCAGAGCTAAGTTCAGACTTTTAGGATGCAACATTACACATTTCTTCTTTTGTGATTTCTACACAACAACCATTCACTAGAACTCATTATGTAAACTTAATGTGTCTCAGAACAACAGGAAACACAAATCTCATATTATGTCAAAATAAATCTTTACAATCAATGTTATTTGTTTCATTTCCTCTCGAAAACAAAACAAAACTTCCCACAGGCAGTTTTAGAAACAAAATGAGTTCACGTACCGAGAGGGCGAAGTTGAGGACTTTCTGAATGAGGTCGGGGGCTGAGATGGCGCCTAGCACTCGCTCGATGCGGTTCTTCTCCTCCTGCATGTCGGCTTGTTTGTGGAGCTGGAGGGGGTGAGTGACAAACAGAAACAATGGAAGAGAGAGAGAGAGAGAGAGAGAGAGAGAAGGGGGGACATGGGAGAGGATGTTATCTTCATAACTTGTGTGAGGATGATGAGGGTTAAAGCTGCATGAAGATATTTTACCTTCAGCATCGTGTCCAGTGTGCTGCTGTCTCCGTGTTTCAGCACTGTTAAATACACCTGGAGAAAAATAATCATGTTCAGTCTCTGACGGTGATTCATGCTTAAAATAAACAACACATCTTGTTCCACCATCAGCTGATCCGGAGTCAAGTGACTTGCACATGTTTCCATGTTCACATTTCAAGGTGAAGAAATGTAAATGTACTGTAAATAAAGATGGATGAGGTGACGACTGAACGTGAAGTAGAATCATCTAGATCACCTCCGCTCTCCGTCTCACCCTCCATGTCGTTATATCAATATATTACATATTATTATCATTGTCCCTGTTGTAGTTGTCCACCCACCTCCTTCACTTTCTACAGGCAGCTTTGACTCATTATTATCATCATCATTATTACTACAGTGATGATATAAGAATGATTACATGTAACGGTACATATCGTCTCTTCCTGGTCTCCCTCTCTTGTCTTTCACCTCAACCAGCCCAGGCAAATGTTCGTCCACTCTGGTTCTGGGAGTTTTTCTTCTTTCTACTGTGGAAACTGTTGGATTTTCCTGTTTTATAATATTGTAAATAGCCTAGAGATAAATGATTTTACCATTTTGGTGCTATATAAATAAACCTGACTTGACGGCTGCTGCAGCGCAAGTCATCAACACACAGTCACACAGTCGTCCATCTTTATCCAGTCACTGGTCTGATCAGTTCACATAGAGATGAATCAGATGTGAAGCACACTAATCTACACTGCTGATATAAACAAACTGGCATGAAGCTGCAGTGACGCTCCGCTCACTCACCGGGCTCCTGAGATCTGCATGCAGGACCTGTTTTCCCTCCACGTGGTCCTTGAATCTCCGTCTGGCCTCCTCCAGTGTGGGTTTGTGTCCCGCCTTTCCGAGCTTCCCCAGAACCAGACCTCTCAGCAGAGCGTCCAGGTGACCTGCAGGACAGACGTCACACGTTTAATACCTTTAATAACGTTAACTCAACTGAAGCAAACATGCTCTGCTTTCAAACCTTCTCCTGGTTTGCTGTCCCAGCCAAGCTCGAGGCCAACAGGGGTGAAAAGGTCTCGGATGAACTCCTGGATCTCCTCGTGGAAGTCGGTGTGTGACAGCAGCGAGGACAGGACTCCCAGGTTGCAGCTGAGGTCGCTCCACACCGTGTAGTTTGGCTCGTTGACGAACGCCTCCATAAGCTTTAGCACCTCCACCGTGCTGATCATCCCTGCACGAGACTGGAGGCACAGTACAAAAAAAATTAAAGTCATCATCATCAAGATCACAAAGTACTTCTAAAGAGAAATCATTACACAGACTAATGCATCACCAACCTGATAACGCATTTATGTTTACTGAGATAAAAACATAACACAGAAAACACCAACATCGGTCTCCAGTGGAGGACAAATCTAAAATCACTGAAGCAAACATTTCTGGGAACCCCCTCTGTGGCTCTGAGACAATTTCACTTGTTTGATTTTCTTGTTGATTTTCCTGTTCTCTTCTATTCTGCTCCGTGTATTTGTTTACACTGGAAGAAGGTGGATTTCCTCCCCATATTTACAGCCTAATGACTGTTCCTGTTTTGTTTCCCAGCAGAGCAGCTTCATACGTGTCTCAGCCTCACCAGGGAGAAGAGGTCGTTCTGGAGGCCGAGTCGGTCGACGGGCTGCAGGCTAAGGTCTCTGATGCCCGGCAGCAGACTCTCCAACATGGACGAGCTGTACTGGATACGGTAGAAGCCCACGGTGCCGGGGTTGATCTGTAAACACCAGGGAGACAACTGGGTCAGGCTGAAGAGCAAAAGCAAAACACTAGTTCAGCTTTTTTTTTTAACCTCTCAGGCTGAGTGCTTTTATCCAGTGAGTGAAACAGCATCACACTAATGCTAACGCTAACGCTCACGGCTTTAGTCAACAAGGAGCTCATTGTCAGGGCCGATTCTGACTTTTTACTGAACAAACATTAGGAGACATAGAACATCAGGACTAATGCAGCAAGGATTCACGTCTTATTTATGGATCCGTATCAGCTGGAGGAAGTGAAAACCATTTAAATGCTTTGTTTATCCTGTTACATGTCCCATGACTGTTCAACTCATCCACAGCTCTGCTCATTTACAAGTTACACCCATGAGAATTGAACGAGTCCTGTCACGTTCTCATCACAACATTAGCGTTGATCTGTTCAGACTCAAAACAGGAGAAACTTAGCTTGTTGCCTCCTTCCTTCTTCGGCAGCAGGTTGACAGGATCTTTATATTCACAGCCTCATCTTATTATGACAGTACATCAACAATCCACATCTATGTTTAAAAGATCCAGATCTGTGCAAGAGTTCGTATTTACATGTGTATCATTTGAATTTTTTAACTGGACATGATTAAAAGGAGCTCTTATTTTGAAGGCACAGCAGCTCAGTTTTCTGCCACTCTGTCATTCTGTTTCATTTTGTTTGTTTTTGTTTATTTCTGCATCTTTGTTTAAAAAAAACAAAAAAAAAAACAAGTTTTTTTCCTCGTTTCTGCCACTTGGGATTTAATCCAATAATGAAAACGTCCGACGCTCCTAAAGCTTCTCAGAACATGATTAAATAACACGAGCGACGAACTGTCGCTTTGTTAGCGATGAGCACATTTGCCGACCGCCCGTTTCGAACTCTGTGTGACCTCTGATAAAAGCAGTACGCACTGAGGCGTCTTCACTGATGACTCAGCTCTGTCCACAATCTGTCAGAGTCTCGGTCTCAGTCAGAGCTGAGACGTTGGAACCTCAGTCAGAACGAGGTTAAAAATCTACCACCAAACACTAACTGTCTGGGTTTAAAGTTTCACGCGTCTGAATGTACGTGACCCCTTTTTCACAAATCTGGTCAGAGCCTCATCAAACATTAACAGATCTGTGCAGTCACATGACAGCAGTGTTTTCAAACTGAAGGAGGCGAAGATGTTTCACTGGGAATGAGAAACGGTGGTGTTCTCTCCAGAGAAATTAGAATAGAAATAGAGTAGGAATCATCTTATTACTTTGACTGGATTATGTTTCTGAGCCTCGGTCTGAACACGATCACACGGCTTCAGATGTTGTCCTGAGTGTTTCAGACCTGATTTGAACATCTGACACCCGATGCACAGTTCAGCACTGACACATGGTCCTTTCTTCAAGCTCATCCTAGGTAATATGATGAAACAAATCTTATTTCATTTCAACTCGTTATAAAAACACGACTGAACAATAAACATCAAAAATGAATTGCTGTCAACTACCTCAAACAGAGTCCAGACATTCTGTTATTTTTTTTCCATGACTACATTTCTGCGATGTTCCTGCCACGTTCCAGTCACGGTAAAATGTGCAGGTTTTAAAAATAATGACAACTTTAGTTCTACATCACACACTTGAACATCCAGGCACACAGTTTGATGTCTGGACTCCTTTGATGGTCCATATAAGGAGCTGCTTTATTTTAATTTAATCAGAGCCCGAAGTTGCGTCAGCGGCTCAGATCTGTGCCGCTGGAGTTAATTCACAGTTACCTGGTGGCTTTGGGATAATTATTCTCTGTTTTTTTTACATTAATTAGATCCATCTTTTATGTCACTCTGTGGTTATCTTCCGTCGTCCTTCTGCGTAGCATAAAACATTTTTATTGAAAGGCGCTTTATAAATAAACATTTTATTTTTACAACAAAACAAACACATTAATAATCCATATAGAAAAACACAGAGAGTGAAAGGACAGTGAGCAGAAACCATCCACTGTCTGTGGAAACTATTCAGCCCAACTTCCTCAGTCTATTGTTTTAATGGAGCTTGTGAAGCCGATCAGGTGTCAGCAGGTGTGATGAGTTAATATTTAATTCAATTTCAACCTAATCACTCCATGATGATCTCAACAGACTGAAAACATCAGCTGCTGCTGCTGCTGTTACGGTTGTTATTTTGGTAAAAGCTGAATTGTGACCTCACCTTGATCCACTGGTCGGGAGCAACTGAGCTCAGAGTGATCGTGGTCTCGGGTCTGTCCAGCAGAACCTTGAGCTTGGTGCATTTAGGGTCCTCGCCGGTGCAAATACTGATGGGAACCATCCAGTTGGGACACTCCTCACCTGCATGTCAGCAAGAGACAACCATGATTCTCACTTTCAAAAGAACATGAAGCTCAGACAGCTGATGGGTCTGACAACACACTCACCATTATGAGGCCCGCTGGCACAGAACTTCTTCTGAGATAACTTAAGGATGCGGTCATCACCTTGCTGTAAATCACATCAGGGTCAGCGTGTGTGTGACAACATGAACAGACAGGTTGAAACCTGCAGATCTACTGTTTGTCAGAAACACTCACCTGTTCCTGGTCCACTACAATGATGGGGAAGCCCATCTGCTTGGTCCATGAACTCATCACTGCAGCGATGGGTTTCCCACTGGCCTGTTCCAGACAGTCCCATAGGTCCTCTGTGGAGAACAGACGAGGAATCAGATCATCGGTTTGCAGAAAGTCAACTCACAAAGCTGCGTCATCAGGAGGTTAATAATTCCTGTGCGTTCTCACCTGTTGAAGCGTTTTTATGTTGGAACTTCAGAAGGTAGGCGTTCATTCCTTTCCTGAAGTCCTACACAGATGGAGTGAAATGTGAACCTTAACCAACCAAATAATCAAATGGAAATGATGTCGGACAGTAAGTGTGAAGACAACCAACCTCGTCTCCTATGTAGTTGTGCAACATGCGGATCACAGACGCTCCTTTACTGTAGGAGATGGCGTCAAAGATTTCATCGACTTCTGACGGGTGACCCACGTTCACCTGCAGCACGAGATCAAAAGACAGATGTCAGCGGTGTGAGTGGTTTTCATGTGGTTAACAGGGGGTGAAGGTTCTCTCCACCTCTCACCTCAATGGGGTGGCTGCTGTCCAGTGCGTCCAGGTCAAGTGCGCGGGTGTAGTCGGCCGAGACAAACTGAGTCCAGATGTCGTACTCAGGGAAGCAGTGGTCCACGCACAGATACTCGATCCAGGAGGCAAATCCCTCATTGAGCCACAGATGGGTCCACCATTCCTACACACACACAGATGACATATTTCTCCTTCACGTCCTTTAATTTGATTTCTTTCAAAAGCACACCATCCTACATGCACAATTAAACTGCAGCTTATTCTGAAGGATAATTAGAATCTTCCTTTGTTTATAAACATTCGTGTTGAACCATCAATAAAAGAGAAAATGTCTCGGTTTTGTGATGAACAGCAAACAACCGATGTCCACAAAAAAAGGAAATCTGTGACTTGATTCCTCTTTTTCGTGGACATGTACTTGTATTGCATTGTTTCTGTTTTGGGATATTAACTGACACATCAGTGCACTTCACCTCATAACAATGACATTGTTTACACTGATGTTAAAGCTCTGGATACAAATCTTCAGTGAATGGATCATTTAAACCACTTATAGAAAGGTCTGGGACACAACAGACCACTTTCCTTTTGTAGTGCGAACGCTGACGAGGATGAAACAGTGGTCAGAGCTTCTGTCAGACTGGATCTACATTTTTAACATTTTTCCCTTCCTTGTTTCAGTCAGTGCTACAGTTTTTAATCATATTATCATTGTTAAAGCTCCTCATAAATTGTCCATGTAAAAGCCTGTTTTCAGTTTATTTTTGGTAACAAAATAATGTTGGGTTATGGCTCGTTACCATGGTCACCAAGTTTCCGAACCACTGGTGGGCGAGTTCGTGTCCGACCACCAGTGCCACCCACTGCCTGGAGGACGAGCAGGAGTTCTTGGGGTCGATGAGCAGAGCCGTCTCCCTGGAAAAACAACAGATGCAGAGTGAAGGTGGACGCTTCGCCTCAGCAGCGGCAGGTTTCCCTCCGTAACACTCACAGCTGCTGCTGCTGTTTATTGAGAGAAGCTGAGGGCAGGTGGCAGAGGACGGAGGATGAATGGCGCCTGCTGCTGCTGTTTGCTCATCACCTGCAGACTGATTAACCCGACAGGTGGCGGCACGTCTGACGAAACTGAGCAATTAATAAAAAAGCCATCGGCACCGCGACAGAGCCCAACATCAACGAAGAACTCATCAGACATTTTCTGGCTGCTGGTTCATCTGACGGCTTTTTCATTGAGACTAATGAAAAAGTGTTTTTACTGCACATGATACAGAAGAACAAAGAAGAGTTTGTACAGGTCTTACACCTTATTCTTCTCAGTTCTATCGTTTTCTACTGATGTCAGTGTTTCTACTAAGTGAAAAGAACAGAACATAAAGCAGAAAAAGACGTTTGTTGTGGTCAAGAACAATGTGATCGATGTTATTCCAGCTGGGAGTGTGAACTCTTCCTGTATATACAACACGCGGCAGGTGAATAGAAACAATAATCAACTCCACTACAACTGGACCAACATCTTGTAACATCCCGTATAGAAGAAGAATATGAGCCTAAATGTCCACAACAGAAATTTTACTCACTAAAATCTGCATCTGTCACAAAACTCCACTTCCTGCTTTGCTGCTAAGGACTTGAATCGTATGAAAACCTTTTACTTTCTTACTTTCCTTCTATACAACTCCACTGCAGTTTCTTTTCTCTTGGTCCTTTCATTTGGTTCAACTCTAAAAAGGAGGATGAATTATTTTAGGAAAGTCTTTATTTGGTCTGCTTCCCCTGTGCTGCCTCAGGTATGTGTTTGTTTTACAACTAAAAACAATAAAAAGTTAGAAATGAAGAGAAATATTATCCAATTAAAGTGGAAGCAAATCTGAGTGAACGTGGTTTTGTTGATGTGCTGCTTGTGACCTATTTTTTTAATGAAGCTGTAGGAGGCTTAACAACCAAAATATTGATTCTTTAAAAGGTGCATAATTATCTTCAAACATTTCCAAACAAGTTAAAAGGTGACGGTCTGGGACTTTAGTGCCAATATGTTCACATGATCATCCAGAGTAAACTACAGCTTAAGAAGCAGTTAAAGGTTTGTTTACAGGACCTCAAATCTACAACCGTGACATGGTTTGCAAAAGTAACAAAATAACAGTAACCGAAACAATAGCACTGAAACCAACAGTTAGACAGGATGTGGAGTTTACCTGTAGGTAACAAGGCCCCAGTTTTCCATGGCACCTGGAAGTGAGAAGGGAGAAAGGAGAGTGTTTTAATATGAGTATACGAACATTGTTAGTGTTAAATTATTGAATGATAATGGTCACGACAACTCACCAGCAGCGAAATCAGCGATAGCTATGAGATCAATTTTAGGCAACGGATAAGGAACACTGAAGTAGTCTTTGTAGAAAGGTAAGGTCTTAGTTGCGACCTGAAGAAATATGATGTAACAACGATCAATGTAAAGTTTTATGTGTGTGTTATCAGTTTAAACAAGTTATTATACATTCAACGAGAGAATGAGAGTTCAGTTTTCATGTTTATAGTTTGTAAAATAGCGTTGCTGTTGACGTTGCTCACCTCCAGTGCAAATTTCCCTTGTTCCGCCTTCCCAACGGGCGTGTAAACGCGTACCGTTATGCCGTCTGATGACTGGCTCTCCACAAAGTCGTATTCACCGATGACAAAAGCTACAAGGTACGTGGACATGATGGGAGTGGTGGCAAACTTCACCTCCACGAGGTTTTCATCCTCTGGATATGGCTTTCGATCGATGACATTCTGTTGAGAGGAAACGTAGCGGTTAAACGTCTCGGTCAGGAGACGAGGCTGAACTCAGCTTCTGAAGACGTGTCCGTCAAGAATATTTCTCTGTGGGCGAACAAACACGCCGCGTTACATAAAACGACTCACTGTCCCATCAGCAGCTGCTGGAGGTTAAAATATTCATAAACCAAAGCACTTGTGATGTCTGACAGAACAAACAAACAGACTGATGTTTCAAACAGGCAGCAGCAGTAACAGGGTCGTTAAAGTCATAACACCACATCCACGGGAGAAAACAAACCTCCGCTTCATTTAATTCAGTCTTTGGCTCAGCGGTGACACAACAGCAGCAGGTGGAATCACCTAAAAGATCATTTCCTTGTTTGTCAAAAAGAAAATGATCACATGAAAAACATCAAAACCAGCCAGTGTGTCACCAGATACACTTTATACAAATAAACCATGGCTGCTGTGGGGCGCTTTTAATTTGAAAGGAAGGATGTGAAACAACATGGCGGCTGAGGCAAGAGGAAGAGGAGAAGGCGAACGGTGTTCTTCACCAGCCATCTTGATGTCAGATATTTTACACAAACCTGACAAATAGATATTTTCAGAAATCTCAGAATTTTCTAGAAGAGATGAGAACTGTGGTGTTTAGCAAACATGATTTAAAAAGAAGGAAATTTGTTGGAGACTATTTTCAGCGACGGATTAATTCACATTTGGTGCTCGAGTGAGTATTTGGGGCAGCGGGTTGGTGAGTGAGGGACTGTTAGTTGTGATAATAGAACAGTGTGGATCATTGATGGGCTTTTAATAGTTTGTGAACAATAGTGGAGAAGAGCAACATATATGTGATACACAAAGAGTTAGTGTTGGTGGGGAAACTTTTCATCTTTTTAAAGGGATTTATCAAGAGAAATGAAATTCATATCCAATTTTGAAAACACCACAGTCCTTTTTTTCCCCACATTTCCCTCCTTAACGCACAGACCTGTGTCTGAGTGTTACAGCTTCTGATGTCGTAGCTACAGGAGATGCGATTTTTTTTTTCTCAGGACCGATGACGGCAGCCACTCTGAGGTCGAGGTCTTTGAACATGCAACTAGAAAAAGTGGAAGTCCACTCACAGTCGGAATAAATCCATCAACCTCAACATCATGTAGGAGCTGATGTCTGACGTCAGACAAGAACGGCAGCACCCATGGACACATACAATGCAAATAGTTAACCATCAATTAAAAATGCAGATTAAAGTATGTCAGTTTTTATTTACAATAATACTAATTATCATGTAGAAAACCCTGTTCTGCATGTAGATTTATATCTATCATGTCAGTATTATTGTTGTCTCATGACTTGTTCTGACACCAGCTTATCACAGTCAACCATGTTGATATTTACGTTTTACTGTTGAGCACCTGGAACAGAATTTAAACCAAGAAAAACTCGACATCTGAGGAAGTAAATGCACAAGGCAGACATGATAATCAACACAGACATGCTAATTTCCAACTCCTCCTGAGTTGGCTGCCATGACCAATCAGTATACAACACCATGTCTGGTCTGGGAGCCCAAACCCTGCTGATTCCTGCACTATACTGAGGTCTCCCTATATGTCACACCTTTCCTTTCCTGTGGATTGCTTTTGCTTTAACAATGTCTGTCTCTGACCTTCACTCTGGGTCAGTCTGCTGTCTCAGACACATCTGCATCAGTAGCTCACTGGTTTCCAGAATCCAAATAAAGACACGTCACTTCCAACAAACTCTGAACGAAGAATCAGACGAAGTTGTTAAACACGTCTGTTGTCAAATTCAAAGGCAATGTTGGTATTAACTGCAGTTGGGTCAACACGTCTGCAGCGACTTGTAGAGCAAAACAAACCAGGACTCACTGTGTTTGAGGCGTGTTAACAAAAACAAGTTGAAGACAAAAACCAGTAGATGACCAGTAGCTCCAAAAGCACAGTCTGGTCACAATGATTGACTTCATGTCAACAACACGTCATCAACACATGATGTCAGCTGGTTTAGACCAAGAGCCAGAACCCGACTGATTTAATTTGATTTTTAAATCAATATTTTCACACTGTTTATATAAATCTGTGGTTTGGTGTCACACACACATAAATTCGAACACATCGCAGTGGTGAAGCCACAGGGGAAAGAGAATGAAGAAAAACAAGCTACTACTCTGGTATGACTCAGCGAGGAGGAAGCTGATCCAGCACAGGCACAATCAGTGACTTCATTTCCTCTGCCGCGCGTTCGCTCAGCAGCTACAGGATGAGGACACTTTCCATCCGAGAGCTCAGAGGCCGTCGTCTGACCACGACCACCGAGCAGCATCTGCAGCTAAACACTGAACTGTCTCGCACTGGACTTTAAAGGTCACGGTGTACCCGAGAAAAACACTTCAGCAGGTATGTGGACGCAAAAGAGCCGGAGCAGTTTGAGTCTGAACCGAGTCCTCTGTCTGTCTGCAACTTGTCTGGTATAATTACTACATGTCGGATCATTTAAACGATTTAATATTATCACCTAATATGTCTGTAATTATTATTTGGTAACTGGTTATTTTACACACAGCAGGAGTACAGATAAACACACATGATTAATCACTGACAAGCTGCATTCATGTCACACACCCAAATTTAGCGTCATTGCCACCGCCCAGATGAACTGTGTTGCCCTGCAGGGACTGTTGTTAGAAATAATCTAAACCAGATGGTGTCTTCTGACGCCTTTTACTTTCTCAGAAGGAGGAGTGCAGTGCAGTGAACGTACCATATTTGACAGGGCTACTCGGTCCTTGGGAACTATCAGAGTGATGTCAAAGGTGGCTTTGATAGCTGGCTCATCCCAACAGGGGAAGGCTCTGCGAGCGTCCGTGGCCTGGAGGGGGGAGGCAGAGAGAGAGAGAGAAAGAGGACACAAAGTGAGACCTGGTGTGTCAGATCCAGATGAGTCCAGACTGTGTTTAGACCCGCAATGAGGGGAGGAGAGGTGGTAAAGACTGCAGCTCACACCACACAATCAAAAACGTATCCTCAACATGTTCCTGCTAGATGTGTCAGCTATTTAACCCAAAAACTATGTTTACCTGCTTTTTGTTCATTTTCAATTAACAGAGCTTTTTTTTTTAGTCCAAAACAACAACTGTGGTAAAAAGACACAGACAGTTTACTGATGGTAGCACCAAGCCTCAACACACTCACTGTTAAACTGCGGTGATACACCTATTAAAATAATATTTAACCATTAAATTGTGAGAACACGGCACTCTCCATCAGAAGCCTATGGGATGAAAGGTGAAGGTGAAATGTCCTCAAGAAACTACACCAGTCAAGCTGCCTCCAACTCAGACACTATTAAACTAGTTTTTCCTACATTGTTCTGTCTTTTCAGTGTCTAAATACATACTGAACATATTCAAAACATCTAGAAAATCAACACTATTCTGTCAGTTTGGAAACTGTCGATTGTATCTGTGTGAAACGGAGGCTACTAATACACAAAAACAGGGAGGAAAGACAGAAAAATGACAACCAATGAAGAAATGATCCTTCTGAGAATGAATCAAATGACACTGATTCAGTCTCAGTGTCGACATTAGACACTTTACAACTGTAAAACCTATCTTTTGTTCCTTGTGTTTAAGGAACCCATAACTTTCACTTTGCATCAGCGGATATTCCAGCTGCAGAAAGTTTAAGTGTGTCATGCCAACATAAACACGTTGACACCGGTCCCACTGTGCTTTATTCTCACTGCTCAAGTCAAAGCAACAGATGGTCGATGTGCTGCACACGCCGCCGCCGCAGACATCTTTAATGTCTGCAGGAACAGGCAGCGCTGCCGTTGAGCAGGTAACACGCCCTGCGAGCTGTTTCCAGCACTGAGCCACTGAAGGCATCAAATTTAACTCAGGTATTTGTAGTATTTCCTTAAAATAAATAGCCCAGAGGCAAAGATTTTATCTATGAACCAGCCTCGAACCGTAGCTTCAGTCTCACTGAGCACAGATGTGAACTGACTGTGCTCATTCTACTCAGCTCTCTATAATGGAGATGACCGATGGTCAGAGCTGATTTCTTAAAAAGCAAATGAATGCTGCAACACATGACCATGTGAAAGCATCTGAGACAACACCATCTGTCATAGGGAGGTTACTCAGTGACAGCTGCTCCCATCATTCATTACTTTATGTTTATTTGCTGGTTTTTAAATTGTTTCAGCAAGTGAAGATAGAAAAGTAAGAAGAAAAGATAAAAAAGGCGATACTTCCTCCTTCTGTACATCAAAAGAATTATTTGTTATAAACTATAATTATTCAATTTAAGAGGCCTGGACTTAGATAAGCAGCAGAAAACAAATAAGATTGATCTTCTTCATTTCATTAAAGTTAATTGAACTTTTCGGTTTTATCCGTTCTGACGGAAGAGCTTCGCAGCTACTGCAGCAAGCAGAATAAAACTGTTTGTACAAGTCTAAAGTGTTGCAACCACATTCAAAAAACATGTTGAAACTAATGTAACTGTCGACAGCAGGTTGGAGGAAAACATTCAAGACAAGAGATCTAATGGTGACGCTGGAGTTTTGAGGGCTAGATCAATATAAAGGCCTTTTTATAGGTCTCATTATCTATACAAGCTAATCCAAGTTGCTGGTCTATCTGTAGTAGAGTTTATTTGCTTTCCTCCATTTGGTTTCTGTTCAACCACCCAGGAACTACACGTTATATACAGTAAATATACACGCCCTGCTGGACTTATGGCGACACAGATGTATCTGTTATAGACCAATTATTGGCCAATACGACAGCAAACAACCACTGTTCTGACAAATATAATTAAAGACTTGTTAACACCTTCTGCTGAACTGTGAATTAAAAGCTTTTTCAGGATTTTCTAGATTTGTCAGTGCCTACAAATTCAGCGTCAGAGCACGAGGAAAATATAACATTTACAAAAATAAAATTCAGAAATACTTCTATAATACTGCAGGTGGATTTTTGAGGTATTCACTATGCAACACATACAAAATCGCTGCTGATTTTTGCCTCTAAACTAAAGAAAGTTGAGTTTTGTGTCTGTTGGTTTTTATTCTCTCCATCATTCACTCTCTTTCCTGTCTGTGTCTCAGTCGTGTTGTAACTTGGTGTGAAGGCATTTCTGAATGGAAGATAAACAGAGAGATCCAGCCTAAACCAAAACTTATATAATGTGTTACTTTGCATGTGACTAATGGCCGACGTTCTGGCATAACTTTGGTCCAGACTAGATTGACCCGGTTTTATTCTCCCACAGAGCAACATCAAAACAAACATATAAATAGAAATATAAGCTAATGCCTCATCTTTAGGACAACTCTGAATGCAAACACATTCACACATGACCCTCACACCCAGTGTTGCAACATAGGACAGTAATGGTTTAAGCAATACACCAAAAAGAAAACATCACATTTCCCTGAGGCCGTGATCTCACCTCAAACTGTGTGACAGCAGCGTAGCGGATGTCCCCAGCTGTGGTTGTATATTTACTTCTATAAAATCCTTTCATTTTGTCGTTCAGCTCCCCAACAAAGTCGATCTTCAACGTGCCAGAGCCTGGGGAGAGATGGGGGGTGCACAGAGAGAGTTGCACTGTTTGCTTAGCTAAAACCAAAGTGGGGGTAAATCTGTTCTTCTTAAAGAGCCATGAAGAAAAGGCTCATGAAAGGCTACTGTGAGCAGAGCCACCAAGGTCACTTCTTACCTTTCTGTAGAGCGCTAGGGAAGGACAAGGTGACTTTTTCATCCTCGTTCTGATAGTTGAATCCTGTAGCATTGATTTCTAAAACAAGGAAAGAAAAATGAATAAAAGACTATTTTAAATGTGGTTTTGAAAAAACAACAGAGCTGAAATGATATGTTGTTTATGACGGTGTCATTAATGCAAAAGCTCCTTACCTTCTCCTCCCTGTGGTACAAAGGAAGCTGTGATGATGTCGATGTCAGCACAGTTCATCACAATCTGATTTGTGGCTTGTGTAACCTGTAAATATTGACATAAAACAGCATCATTCATACTTTGATAATCTGCTATGCCACAAATTTCAAATCCAAATCTGTCTGGGAAAGATAAAGTGTTTCAGCGAAGCGTTGACGCGTCTGTGAAACAACCACCATGAGTGTATGACGAAGCTGAAGGAGTTTTACTTTGGTTAACTGGTATAAATGTGTGAATCCAAACTGAACCTAGGTCAGACAGCTGAGGCAGGAATGAGCAACACCTGCAGAGTTTGCATATGAAAAGCAGTAGAAAAGTAAGAAGAAGTTCTGACTCCTGATGTAAAAACAGTGCATGTGGCTGCTCGATGAACACAGGGGGCAGTAAGTGACATTCACGCTTTGTGGCACTGCTGGTTCACAACCACAGAGAGGCAGCAATTACGAAACACGCTGAGTAAATGGCAAAGTGCCACGTTGCTCGAGTTTCCTCTGGTCAATTGTTTTAACTCAGGCTTTGCGCAAACGACTGGTAAACTTAGTATTACTCAACCAAATGACAGTGGAGACATTTGCACATGGTAGCAAACAAAGCTATAAATAAAACTCTGAGAACAAATTGACTTAGAGACCCCAGACATTTAAATAATAAACACGAAGACAGACTGAATTTAGAGAAAATGTTTTCGAAATTCAGTGCCTGAAAATAAATTTGAACAACTGTCGGTCAGCTGTTCAAACAGTTGAAGTAACTGTTTTCAAACGACACAAGGCGTTTTAGTGCAATATTTTCTTCACACTTTTGGTGTGAATAAACAAAAAAAAAATTCAAAAGCCAAACTTTCTGTGGTTTCCTGCAAATATAAGACATAAGTCACAAAAAACTGCCAAACATCTGTTGGTGCGAGTTTCTCGTGAGAATTTATAGCTTCTTCGTTTCATAACATTGTAAACTGTGTATCAGTGGCTTTATGGCTGCTGATCAGGCAAATTTAATTGGCTTTCCAGAAGTCTGCTTTGAATTTCAAATTATACTCATGTCTCATGAAGTGTGTTTTATCATATTATTGTTAACTAATAACTAATATGCTATCCAGTCTTGATAGTGGAGCTGTTTACACCCAATTAGCAGATGTATGATATAAATAACACACATTTTTAAGATTGTACACATTGAGGTAGCATGTTGAGCTGACAGGTGTCTACACTGTTGTGTATTTACACACAGCAGTTGTGTTTATGGCATATGGACAGAGTGAGCTGACGCTGTGTAATGAGTTAGTTTTATAGTCGCTGCTATCTACACCCACATCAGCAACAAGGAATAAGGATCCCAGCAAATCCACTAACTGTGATGAAGTCTACTGTATGTATTCCTCAAATGTATCCAAACGACTGTCTAAAGAGCGGTTTAATTTTATCTCCAGCTGCGCTGAAACGAGCTGCAGGACAGTTTTAGTACATTTACACTCAGCTGTCTTTAAGCCTAATTTAAAGCGTGAGTTATCATGTTCGGTTAGAGTTAAACCAGGTGTTAATTCTGCTTTAACTAGTTTAAAGACAGGTGTTTTTGTTACTCAGCGTGTCCTCAATAATAGAGAAAGGTAAGACAAAGTAACAGAACCACCTTTCATTGTGTCGGAAATGTCCGACACAATATTTTGAATTAACAGAATCGGGGCAGTTTCACTTTCTTGAGAGAAGGGTTAATCAGCGGAGTGCAGCAGTAGACTGACTCAGGTTAAAGTTGGGTGTGCCTAATAATCTGACCGCTGAGTGTATCAAGGGGTTGAGCTGCTTTGACTGAGTGAGACAGGGGGGTGGGAGGGGACGACATGATGTTGCCGTGATTTAGCAAACATTAGTGAAGGCTTGCTAGCCGCTTGTTAGCTATTCTTATCAACTTTAATCGTCAAAAACAACATTAACTGACAGTTCCTAACGGCAGCGCGCTGCCGTTATTAGCCTTTAAGGTGCTCTAACGGCACATTAAGCGCACTGCCAGTCGCTGCTAGCAGGCTAATGTCCACGGTACAAGACAGCCGGCTAAGCTAACATGAGAAGGCAGGTCTGAGTGGATGTCTACAGCACTGTTATGCTAGTCAGCTTCACGTAGCTTGTGGCTAATCACACACACAGACAACTGTTATTCGTGCTCCATTCACGGGTCTTTCTGACCTTCTGTCGGCGCGAGCTCCCTTAGATACGGTTAGCCAGTTAGCAACCGTGGGCTAACCTTTATGCTAACTGCCTCCGTCTGTCAGCGAGGTTCGTCGAACACGGCGAATTAGCCCAGCTGTTGGCAACGTTAGCTGGTGTGATTACATAACGAGATCTCCCGCCGTGTACACACACAAAACCCACCCATAACATACCTCCACCAGCGCCTCCAGTTTGCCCTCGAAAGTGAAATCGATCAGGTCGGGCTTCAGGGATAAACCATAGTTGACGGGGTAAACGTCAGTTGGTAACCGTACGAAGGGCCTCCTTTCGGGCATGGTTCCTGTATTTTTGGCCGGCTGCGCTGACGAAGACGGTGCTGTGCTGCTGTGCGTCTGAGAGTAGTTATCGCTCTTAGTTTTATTAGTGCAGGGCTGACCGAACCGGGCCTCGGCACTGGGGATATACAGCAGGTAGTGACTCCGTGTGCTCAAACCGTTTTGGCGAATCCTCTCCCCGCACAGCCCAAACAACTCCGCTTAACCTGCGTCCGCACGCGCGCGCGCACACACACATGGCGTCATCACGTAGCTACGTATGTGCCCAACGGTTGGTGTGCCAGTGAATACGAAAAAATAGTATTTACAGTGCACAATCATCCATTAATGCATATATTTAACATTTTAGGACAAAATATTACACGGATAAAGTATAATATATATGTAGTACGATATAATATAAATTATATTTCATCATATCATATATTCTTATGATATATATATACACCCGGATGTTAATTGATGATTTATTGTTGTTTTGTTTTGTGTTTTATTTATTTTTATTTCCCTTTATTATTATTATATTATTATTTCTATGGTGCTGCAACGTTGCACGTTTTCCACTGTGACAAATAATTGAATTAAGACAACTTTGTGGTAATTTTTACATTTTGTTGTCGATTTTTAACAATATGATTATACAAAATTGTATTATTATTATATCTTTTTGGTTTTGTCTTAATTATTTTTACTGGTAGACAAAAAAATAAAACTAAAAAAACGGAAGTGTCTTCATTAGCTGACTTCCGTCAAACCGGAGGAAAGATGGCGATGCCCATGAGGAGGACGCTGGCAGTCCTTCACAGAGCAACATGCAGGAGTTTAACGGTAACTAAACATTTAATTATAACGTGTTATTGTTTTTTTTTTTTTTTAAATCGTATTACGCAGTCAAGATGTTTAGGGTAGAGAGAGAACATGTTTTGTTCCGAGCGCGCTAGGCTACACACAGTCCTTCTTCTGTTAGCTTAGCTAACATTAGCTACCTGACAGCACATAGATAACTGTCTTCACCGTTATTTAAAAAAGAAATAGTAATACAATATACCAAGGTTATAAGTCAAAATTATGGGATCATAATGTGTAGAATTCATTAAATATACAGTTAAAATTGATGACAATGTAGATAATGTTACCACCTAATTTATTTACAATTACCTGTTACTCGTTTGATTTTGCAGCCTTCTAATGTGTGTCTATGGGAGTTTTTCCTCCATTGTCGCCAAGCGCTTGCTCGGAAATGTTGGGTTTCTCTGTGTAAAGTGCCTCAAGATAAATGTTTTTATGATCTGGCGCTATATAAATAAAATTGAATTGAATTATGTAGAGCTGTGGTGGAAAGTATGCAATAATACAATCTATGACACCACCACCACTAACTATGAGCTCTGTATTAAACTTAAAGAATTAAGTTGGATTATTAAAATTATCTCCTGTCTGACAAACATATAATATGGCTAGAGCTTGGGTGTAGATTAGTGAATTATTTTGAAAGCACCTGTAATATTAAAGCACTTATTCTCTTTGCCTCTGCCAGAACGCTGAGGCCTGTGTGGATGTGCGGTATCCAGGTCCGCTCTTCCTGCAGGTCCGGACCAAGAAGCGGTACTTCATCCCTCCGGCTGTGGGGGTGAAGGGGAAGAAAGAGGGGAACACAGAGGCAAAGTCCCAGGCAGCAGGCATTGTCATCAGACAGGAATACATTGAGAGGCCCATCAACATCGCTTGTACCGGTAACATGGCTGCAGCTGCTGCATGTTTACATCTTATATTAACATATTCATAATAGCTATCAAAAACACTTAAAATAAAACATGGAATAATAATAACAAGTGAATCTAAAACAAGATGATTCATTTTGTTCATGACAAAGCCATGAGATGAAAGTGAGTTTAAAGAATAGGTTAATAAGATTATAATGGAGTAAGTAGTAAAGGCCTGGTGAGTGTTTTAACGTGGAGCAGAGCACAGATATGGGCAGAAACCTGAGTGAAGCAGTAAAGTCTTAAAAGCAGTTCAGGTTGATAATGCCAGAATAAAAATGTGCTGTGATCATTCAGTCTGGAGGAGATGGAAGCAATCACCTGATCATGGTTAAATATGTGAGTTGGTTGAAGCAGGATTGAAAACCTTTCATCACCTGGCAGTTAAAACAACACTTAGGTTTTTTATTAATGTTATTGTTAGTTATTATTATGTTATTATTATTATTGCATCTTCAGCCTCATTCTCTTTTAGAAATGTCGCTAGAAAATGGGTCAATTTCAAAAAAACGGTTGTTTGTGACGTTAAATGTATCTCACTGCCCCCCATCTGACTCCATTCTCTCCACTTCAAAGGTGATTAGCTGTAAAAAGATGGTCTGTCTGTGATCTGAAGCCAGCGAAGTTACATTCATTTGAGTGACAGTGAAGGAGCCAATCAGTCTCAAGTGTTTGTATTTCATAATGAGGTTGACAGTTAAACCTGAAAAGATGCCAAATAGATGCAAAACCACGAGTTTAAAATCCTCCACCCTAAAATATCTTTCTGAGAGGTTTTTATGAAGCTTCTGAGGCGTTACACATCCAACCAACATTTTATTGTCTATATGTCACATCACAGAACAAGGATCAAAACCCTGTTCAACCGTTCTCTGTCATCTTCATGCATCATTTAATTAGACTGTTTTTGGTTTTAATAGTGATTTTGTCACATTTATTAGCCTGACAATCCCCAGAAGTTTCCTTTTGTTGTCTCTGTGTTTCATGTTTCATATTTTGTTGAATCACCAAAAAATATCCAGGATGTTTAGCAGGAGTTTAGTTGTGTGTCTGCCTTCAACATCTTTTTATTTCTCATTGTTTTGTGGTATTGTTTTTATAATTGGTCCAGAAGCAGGACTGCTGCTGTTGTTGTGTTTTATAATAAATAGTTAAAAAAGAGTCTAGGTGCAGAGCAACTAGTCATCAATCAAACAGCCGTTGTGTAGTGAAACAATTTTAAACTTTCTGTGGTTGGAGGGTAATCACTGATTGATCGGTTGTGTCTTCTGTTTTTTCCAGCGGGTGTCTTTGACCCCTACATCCCCCCAGAGGGCGACGCTCGTCTCTCCGCTCTGTCCAAAGAGGGCCTGAAACAACGAACCGAACAGATCCGACAGACCGCTGCCTCGCAGCTAGCGTAAGATTGTTTTTCTAACCAGTCACGTTGTTCGAGCACTGATGGTTTTATCTCGTCAAACACATCTTAGGATGAGCATTTGAACCGAATTAAATGCAAAATATCTTAAAAGTTTTCCATTGCACGATGAATATGTAACAGCTGAATGTTGATTTATTTTTTTATTTTTATTTTTTTCATTTTGTTCAACAGGATTAGAAAAATCAAAGAGCACGACTCCCTCTTCAAAACAAGGGATTTTGCCGAGACAGCTCAAGAAATCTTCATTGAGGCCCACAACTGTCTGACACAGTAAGAAAACAAACCGGTGCCTCTGACACCTCCGGCCTCAGAAATGAGGAATCTGACAGTGAGACATTTGTTACAGTGGTGAGAGTTGGACTTACTGTCGTCAGCTCTGCACCCACAGAGAAGACGGAGAAAAAAAACGTAGTACATCGAAATCAGGCAGCCATTCAAGATTTATCACATATGCAACTGGTTGTTGCGTTCTGTTGATTCAGTTGTGATTTGGAGGCAACAGTCTGTTGAACTGATTTGTGTCCATCACGTTTAAATAAAAGAGAGTGGGCTAAACAACACACAGAGCTCTTTGTATGAAGCAGCATGTGCATGAAATGTATTTATACACAGAGTTTGACAATATATGAATCATTGCTTCCAGCATTTGACTCATAGTAGTTTTTCCAAATGTGTCCAAATGCAGATAAATAAACCATTCATTTCATTTTCTCTACTTAGGACAGTTTGTTTTAAATTCCTCACAAACAAATAAGTAAATAAGGTATTTGTTTCAATAATCACTTTCACCTTCATTTCTCCATCTTCATCAGTCTGAGAATACTGAACTGGATAAAACTAAAATATAAATTAAACAAACAACCGAGAGCTTTCAGTCGGGGAGGGAAGAATTCAGAAAAAGCTATTTCATGATTAAATTGATTCTGTGCATGATTTTAGGTTTGGTGTTAATAAATGTACATATCAAGGTCACGTCAGAAGACAACAGAAGAAAGTGACCAAACTGATTATCAGAGAAGTTGGGGGAATCATATATCAATAAGTTGTTGCATCTCTAAATGTCATGATTTCAGATAATACTGAAATGATTATCTTTTCTTGCCAAAGTGAAGAGTTTTTACGGGTTAAGATATAAATGAACGCAGGCAGTGAACATTTTTGGTTTAACTCTGGTCTTGTTGTTGCAGGTTCAACAAGGAGAAGCTTCACTCCCTGGTGACAGAAAGATGTTACCCAGTAAGTTCTGTCCTGCATTGAGAGACAAGGCGACGACATCGCCTAATTTCAGCGTCTTGTTTTTAAATGTCACACTCCTCTTGTCCCCGTGTTCAGGAGATGACACATGGGAACCGCTACAAGACGATTCGCTGGAAGTTTGTTGAATCCCTGGAGCCGCCCAGAGTGGTGCACGCCCGCTGCCCAGACATGGTCTCCAAGGGAAACCTGTATGGTCAGGTGACGGTCCGCATGCACTCCAGACAGGTACGACAGGTGTTTATGGCTACACTGACATTATGAGTACGAACTATTTTTATCAAAGCGCACATTTGTTTTACCTGTTTGTAAGCACATTGAATACTTGTGAACTGTGTCATGACAGATTGAGATTCCTTATGTCTTATTCCATTGTCCTTTCTCTTAGTGGAAAGAAAACATTTAATTATTCACCTGGTTTGCATCTGTTTGGAGAAAAAGACAGACTGAGTAGATCGTCTTATTTTAGAAATAAGGACATTGGTTTTATTAGTTTTTTTTTTTCCCGTCAGCCACTTATGAACAATCAAAATGACACAAAATGGCCACTTCACTTTTTTTTTTTTTTTTTTTTTTTTGCATAATCTGCCCCCTTGGGCCACAGTTGTATGCAAAATCTGGAGTAAATGACATATTTACTGTACATTTATTTAAAACATTGATGTTTTACGTGAAATAAATCCAACCCAAACAGCAAACAGTCGTCAACACAGTGACTCACCTATCACAGCCTATCATTTCAGTTGTGGTCTGATCTGCAGGAAAAGAAGGTAAAAACACCACAAATGAAGAATAAAAATAAAATGAAGAGCTACACAGTCCTGACTTGGACTTTTGCTCCTTATACTTGTTGTTTTTTAAGGGTTACATCATGACCACTATGTTTTTTTTTTAGCTCGGTCTGATATTGTCATATATATGTATTTGTAATGTGTGTGTGTCTCTGTTTGCTTCTGTTTTCAAACTTGCTTGTTTCAAACTGCCCCTCAAGTCAAAGTGGTGGATTGACAATCGCACCAACCTCAAGAGTGTAATGAAATAAATCAGTGTTTCACACAGTTAACTGGAGGTAGTGCACAAAGTAAATTCAAGAGACGCTCGTTCAGATTAGACATAATGAACTGGAGCTTCTGTTTTGTGTGTGTCCTGACAGACTCTGGCCATCTACGACCGCTTCGGGAGGCTGATGTTGGGCAGCGAGGAGCAGCCTAAAGATGTCCTGGAGTATCTGGTCTTAGAGCGACACCTCATCAATCCCTACGGCCAGTGGAAGTTACACGGAAAAATAGTGCCGTCCTGGGCTCCCGCCAAAGATCCAATTATTAAGGTGACCCCACCAAACCACACTGTCCAGCAACATTTATCTACTAGGAAGAAAAAAGGCAAAGATCCAAACTGCTCTCATTGTCAAATGGACATTAAAAAAAGCTTTATTAACCAACCAGTTCATACTTCACTTTAATTTAATAATTAGTTTTATCTTTGAAGCTTTTTTACATTACTTTCTTATTTTTTCAGTAAATTAGTGTTCTCGTCCTTGCTTTTACCAGAGCTTTTATAACTTAATGGTGTTCACTTTTTCAATCAAATAGAGAGGATGAAACACCTGCCTTGTGATTACTATCAATACATAAGAAAAAGAAGAAACAAACAAACCAACCGGATGTTTAAGGATCACACTGACTTCAGAAAGGAGTCATGGTCATGGCTTTTATCCTTGGTTGCAAAGGGTCTGGTCTGCAGTCCCTCTCAGGTCTAATCACTGCAGTCGCTGTGTGTCTTCATCAGACTACGACACCCAGGTGGACGCTCTAAACTTCACCTTATTTCTGCCACGATTCTGTGACATATGACGTGGTAACAGCCCTCATCAGTGGCAAACGGCAACTCTGCCAATTGTGTCTTGGCCATTTTCAGTCTGCATTAAGTATGAAGAGACTGAAGAAAAAGTTCCGTATATATGTGCTAATTCGGGTTTAAAACAGTTGCATAGCATTTCATGTGGAGGAGATCAGAGATGAGATTCAAATTGTATTTCTGAGCTGACGTTGATGCTCTGAGCAGGTTTTGTTCTTCAAAAACTAAAATCTGCAGCAGCACTGGACAGACCTGCTGAAGCAGCAGACGGTCGAGTCAGATTTTGGCATCAACAGCATAAATCCACTGACTCAATCTGCCTTGTGTCAATAGTCCATTGGTGGTGGTGTGATGATGTGGGGAAGTTTTCTTTGGGCCGTTAATACCAATCAGTCATGGTCTGAATACCACAGACTGTCTGAGTATTGTTGCTGACCACATTCATCCATTTATAGCCACAGTTCACCATCCTCTAACAGCTACTTTCTGCAGGTTAATGCTTCATGTAATGAATCATAAATTGTCTCAACATGGTTTCATGAATTTGAGATCACAGCAGATCCTGATTGGATGGGATGTGACAGAACAGGAGACTGACAGAATAAAATCATCATGTGATGCAGTCGTGTCGACAGGGATCAGGACCTCGCACTGCGAGGACCTCAATGTGTTTATAGGAGCAAAGGGAGGAAGTAGCCAGTGTTAGACTGGGACAGATGATGACTTGCATTATACGCATCAATGCAAAACGCACAACATAATCATCTTAAATTGGTGAGTCAGCCCCTGCAGTGTCTCAGATACACCAGACAGATGGGACAGTAATGTTGCCTGGAAGGTGTCTTACTCTCCCATAAAAACAACAATGCCACGCTGTTTCTGCGAAGGACAAAATGAAGGAGTTGTCACACTGTGATGGACCACGTAGAAATGTGATCGCAAAAGCAGCATGTCTTAAAAAAAAATAAATAAATAAAATAAGAAAAAATAAATAACCAACTCATGAAAGACTAATGGAGAATTTTCCTTCATTTTTAAATCACCTTGCTGTTTCTTACACTCACACGGCAGAAAGCTTTAATCAGTTTCATCCAAACCTCTGTGGTTTGACTAATTCTCTGTGGTTATTTTAGGCTCCACCACCTGTCAGTCACAATCTGTCAAGCTGACTGACAAATGAAAGCAGGACACTTTCGCCAGCTGTAGGCTTTTGTCATTAGAACTTTAGTTTAAAAACAGCTGAGGTAAATAGCAATTGTCTCCTACTGCTAAGAAAATGTTCAGCTATATTTTCTGTAGTAAGTATAATCACCCAGGACATTTTTTTTTTTTTTTTTTTTCCCCAGATCTTTCAAGCTAGTTTGTTCCTTTTAGTCTCGAAGGTTAAATCCTGTTGAGGAATTTGCGGTTGTGTATATGTATGTATCATGGGCTGATATCTACTGCCCTCTGTCTTCTTCCAGACCGTCATGATTCCTGGTCCGAAGCTGATGCCAGGAGAAGAGTTCGACCCCTCCAGCCACGAGGTTCCCAAACCTGCAGCAGTGCAGTGGTATAAATAAACCACCAGATGGCGTTTGCTCTTTCCATTAAGCCATAATAGGACATTATCACCAGCCGTGAGCCAAACGCTGTTTAAAATTTGGCCGTGATTGGTTAGTTTTGTCCGTTTTGGCAGCAGGCCGGGCTTCCTTTGGAGCCTCTTTTCTGTTTGAGAAAAAGGCATTTGGCTGCTCAGATGTGGAAGCAGCAGTTGAGTTGAATAATGAGAGAATAAACCACCTGAAGAGACCCAAAGCCAACCAAGCTGCTTCTCACTCCAGAAATTCACCACACAGGTTCATAACAGGCTCTTTTCATGACCATAACTCAACTCAGTTTCACATATTTTTATGTTTTCATTATGATACTAATTTAATGTGAACGTGTTTAAAAATAAATAAATAAATAAAATTAAACAAAAATGTACAGATGTCCAGAAAATGTATGGTTTATTTCTGTGATGAATATACTGCATGTTGACTTACAAAATAACGTGTGCCATCTGCTTTTCTTCACACCAGTTTCTCTCAGAATAATCTCTGATATAGGATACAGACAGTCCACAGACTCTGTGTGTAACAATGATATCATGAAGAGGGTCTTTTTGTTTTTCTTAGACGTGACAACAAATTACAGCACGCTCATTCAAATAACACACAAACATGCCACAATGCTCACAAAACTAGGTCACTCCACTGACAAAAAACAAACTTGGCGCAGTGTTTGACAGTGAATCACTGAGTGAAAAAAAAAATCTTGAATGAAACTGTAGCAGATAAATAGTCACTATTTCAAACAACAGACTGTTGATTTCACAGAGATAATTGCTAGCGTTGACTGACACGCTGACATGTGACTTTGCATTACATCAATACAGAAAAATGCTAATATTAGTTTTATTTACCACAAAACCATCCTTCCTCCAAAAAAGTTGTGCGTGATAATACAAAATTTTCTAAAATAATTACTGATGTCAGACAGACATTCAGGACCATTCATGATGGAGAGAAATCAAGATCTAAAATGTGATTTAATTAAATCATTTCTTCACTGTTTCCATTTCTCTGCATATTAACAGGTTCTTACAACCTATAATCCTGTGATCAAATCAACACCAGCCCAAAGAACTTTGACAAAAACTTTGGTACCTTATCTAGTAAGTGATCAGCTAATAGAAAGCATACTTATCTTTCATTAAAGAAAACTCCATAACTTGCATTGTTTGCAAGTTAATAATATTTGAGTTTAAGAACATTTGAGTTTTTAAGATGGCTGGTTTTTGTTTTAACTGTTACTGAGCATTTAGATGTCGACTGTTTTACTGCTTTTCTGGTAGAAACCATGTCATTTTTTATAATTTTCCTTACATCCCACCAGTTTGTTGATGTAGCAGGTCATTATAACTAGGTTAAAAACATGTTAAAAATACATTTTTTTAAAATTTGCCTGGTACTCATGGCCTGGTGGGTCATAGGGTTTGCACACACTGGGATAAAATGATTTTCTACAGATGTCATTTGAAAGATATCTAAAGTAATCACTGTGTTGTCACAACTAGATTTTATAGGCTATAGTTTGATTTATATTGATTTATGCAGTTTTTGGCTTTTTTTATGTTATGTTATGGCTGAATCAATATGAAACAAGTATGCATAGCTTTATCATTCATTAACCCTTGATTAAAATGAAACTTGACATGTTGGGGTCCCAGCGGCACTGCTTGACACTCAACATATTCTTCTATTTCAAAAATATAATTCTCGCAAAATAACAAAATTATTCAGAATTTATTGTATGCTGGTAAAGATTTGAGTTCCATAGGTCCTGTAGACTTGTTAAAATTCAGATTTTGTTTTATATTCTTCCCAACCATAGGTCCAACTTACTGCATATATATATATATGGCAAATGTGAATTGTCACCAAGAAACATGCAAACACACAAAAAAACATTTTAATTCTTAATGGAGGGGGTAGAAGCAGGAAGAAGAGGGTCTTCAACATGTGGTCTTAGATTACCCTGCATCATTGCTGGATCAGTGAGGGATGTAATGAGTCTGCAATATGTGGCTTCAGTAAAAAGAAAGATTATATTCAGTCAGGTTTGCACAACTTGCACAGTGTCCAGCTCATCAACTCTCTGTGACAGTGACAAGTAACAGTGTCATCACCCAAATAATAGTCCGACCTGAAGTAACACAGCCCCATATTTTGTTTCATTAGCTCTAGTGCTTGTCCATCAGAAATCTATCTTTAAGCTTTGCCAACTGCTGATGGTGTTCCTGAGGTGACCCTGCACTCTGGAGCTGGGGAAGTACAACAACTGACTATCAAAGGGGGATCCCCAAAGTAGTTTTATGAAGTTCACATTCCCCTTCATTTGGCAGGTGTAGGCAAATCTTAAAGTAAACAGAGGCTAGATTTGGGTCACAAATCTGGTGGGAATACAAGAGCCTCAGCAGCACATTCGGCATCATCCTCCTCATCTTCCTCTGGAATATTCTCAGGTTCCCATATAAAAACGTCTGAGGCATTGTCTGTGAATGAACCAGATCTGCTCCTTATCATCTCCCAGGGACACAAAGCATCACGTCGGCCCAGAGCTAAGTTTCCTTTAGATTCATCACCCTCTTCTGTGCTGATGTCAGCAGTAGTCCCTTCCACACTTAGTGGTCTCTGGTGCTCTGTGACTTCAGCTCTCTCACTGCAAGAAATATCAACTTTTCCTTCAGTTGAAATTTGTGGATCTGTCAAACAAACATCTCCTCCAGCACCTTCCTGCCTTTCAACAATTCCTTGCTCCTCTGTGTCCCATGGACAAACATCTGCCTGAGGGCTATCTTGCTTTTTGAGAACTTGTGGTTCATCTGTGTCCCATGGACAAACATCTGCCCGAACACTACCTTGTTTTTTGAGGACTTGTGGTTCATCCGTGTCCCATGGACAAACATCTGCCCGAACAGTATCTTGCTTTTTGAGGACTTTTGGTTCTTCCGTGTCCCACGGACAAACATCTGCCCGAGGACTATCTTGCTTTTTGAAGACCTTTGGTTCTTCTGTATCCCACGGACAAACATCTGCCCGAGGACTATCTTGCTTTTTGAAGACTTTTGGTTCTTCCGTGTCCCACGGACAAACATCTGCCTGAGGACTATCTTGCTTTTTGAGAACTTTTGGTTCTTCTGTGTCCCAAGGGCAAACATTTGCTCGACCACTGTCTTTTAAAGTATTTGGAAGTACATCTTCTCTAATACTGTCTTGCTTTTTCACAATCTTGGTGTCTTCTGTCTCCCATGGACAAACACCCACCCGAGCACCATCCTGCTCTTTCAGAACTGTTGGGTCTTCTGTTTCCCATGGACAAATGCTTTCAGGTTGTGTATTTTGTTGTCTTTGTAGATTTTCTGATGCTTTTGATATTTCGGTTTTGACTGCCCCTGTGTCCTCTGTCTCCCATGGACAAACATTTCCCCGAGCTGTGTCTTGTCTTAAGTGACTGTCTGATATTTTTGGAATCTCTGGCTTTCCTGATTCTGGTTCTGCATTTTCCCATGGACAAACATCTGCTGGTCTTTGCACTACTGGTGAAACTGTCAAGGTGGTGGAAGTTTTTTCAGGAGGCTCACTTTCCCAAGGGCATATGTTTACATCTGCTGGTCTTTGCACTACTGGTGAAACTGTCAAGGTGGTGGAAGTTTTTTCAGGAGGCTCACTTTCCCAAGGGCATATGTTTACATCTGCTGGTCTTTGCACTACTGGTGAAACTGTCAAGGTGGTGGAAGTTTTTTCAGGAGGCTCACTTTCCCAAGGGCATATGTTTACATCTGCTGGTCTTTGCACTACTGGTGAAACTGTCAAGGTGGTGGAAGTTTTTCAGGAGGCTCACTTTCCCAAGGGCATATGTTTACATCTGCTGGTCTTTGCACTACTGGTGAAACTGTCAAGGTGGTGGAAGTTTTTTCAGGAGGCTCACTTTCCCAAGGGCATATGTTTACAAATGTAGAGTGGCCTTTGCCTTCAGTCTGTGTTGAAGCTGGTTTGTCTTGATTTCCAGTTTCTCTGGGACAGATATCTACCTTGATGGTCATTTGGGAACTTGAGTCTGTTGGCTGCATGCTTCCGTCTTCCCATGGACAGATGTCTTCTGTGATTTTAGGAGGATCGGGAAAATCCCATGGACAGCTTTCTGCTGTCTTGGTCCTTTGTGTACCGCAACTAAGGGCAGATGGTTGTTCATGGTATTGTTGCTCATTACCAGGACTAGGATAGATAGCAGGTTTTACAACTTCTTGTTGATGGGGCACCATCAGCGATCCCTTGGTCTCCAAAGGATTTAGGTTTTCATATACAACTTCAGTCTTCTCCTGAATATCCCAAGGACAAACATTAGCATATTCACTATCCTGTCTTTTTGGCAGTTGGAGAGCTTCTGCAGTCTCCCAGGGGCATACGTCTGCTGCACGTTTCAAAGACTGTTGTGTTTGTACAATTTTGGACACGTTATGAGAAGTAATAGGAGCATCTTGTGAGTCCCAAGGACACACATCACCCCGACCACTGCCTTGTCTTTTTAAATTTGTTTGCTCTTGAGATTCCCATGGGCAGAGATTAGATCGTTCAGATACCTGAGATTCCCAAGGACAGACATCTACTGTAATGCTCTGCTGCTTCTTTGGTCCCTCTCCTTGCTGCATAGTACCAGCTCCATCCCATGGACACACATCTGAGTGAGTAATGCTACGCATTGGAGTAATTCTGTTACTACCTCTTCTATGAGTTGAAGGAGTTCTGCAGCTGCTAGCAGTTTCCCATGAACTTATACTACTGCGTTTACTATTCTGTCTTGACAAAAACACATTTTCATAGGTGCCATCTTTTTGGACATCATCTGGGTCTGAAGGGAAGATTGCAGATTTTACAATCACAAGCCTTCTTGGGCTTCTTTCAGACGAATCCACAGAGGACAGTCTGATTGCATTTTGCTTCACAAGGCATGGCTTTCCATCTGATGCTGTCATACTTCTTTTCTGCAGTGACCTCTTTTCCATGCTTGGGCGTCGACTAGATGTTCCTGATCTTGGTGTTGTGGAAGCACTTTCCTGACTTTTTTGTGAGATTGAATCCTCTTTATTTAAACTTCCATCCCTACTGGATCTGCTTCCTGCATCCATAGATCCCATAATTGATTTCACGGAGAGCCACTTAGTGGTGGATGTGCGAAAGGAGAAAACACGCTGATCTTTTGTGATCAGTGGTCTTGGGGTTCCTGGTGCACTGGCAGACACAGGAGCTTGTGGTTTTGGCGACTCTGTTTCACCTTGCATTCCTCTGTCCTCTGATGGAGTCTTTTCTACCGGTGGTATAATGTCCCAGGGGCAGACAAGCGCCAGTGGAGATGATGGCCTGGTTTGCCCGTCATCTTCAGAGTTTGCGTAGGTGACACGCTTCTGGTTCTTGTCACCTGATGAATCTTGCTCCACCTCCCAAGGACAGACTTCAGCTTTGTCAAATGATTCTGCCTGAAGAGCACTCCTGGTCTGATCACTTATCGGAATGCTTTGCCTGGACCTCGTCAGCACTGTGCTTGATCTGTTAACCTTAGATATATTCTCCATAGAATGGGGGTTAGTGGAGGTCAGACTCCATGACTTATGAATTCTGGTGTGATCAGGATGCAAGAGATTGGTATCAATTGACAGATTCTGGGCACTGGCTGACTTACAGACCCCTGGTGGAATATCTAAGGAGTCTGTCTCAGATCGCTGGGAGGATCTCTTTGCAGTACTGGGCCTTAACTTGGAGTCTCGCAAGGAAGAGTCTCTTTCCCGGACATAGTGATGATCACTCTGGGATTTGCGCATGGATGGTGATGGTGTTCGCAGTGAACTTTTGCAACTAATACTGACAGTATCAGGGGTCCTCCTTAAAGAGTCAGATAGATTCACACTTGGACTGTGGACGGATCCGTCTCTCTCCTCACGGCTGCACTGCCGGCTGATGGATATGGATTCTGGGAATTCAGCAATACGTTTGATGATGGACCTCCCCAATGCACATCGAGAACTTCGCTTCTTTGACAGATGAGGGTTGTTTGCGGTCATCTTCTTTGTCTTTTGGACTTCTAACTGGGCATATAACTTCTTCAGTTCATCCTGGTGCATGTGAAAAAGGGAGGGAATTGGTGAAGGGATTCATTGAAATGATTGAAGAGAGGAAAAGACAAGGAGAGTAACAAGTCAGAGGAAAGGTACATTTTCATGTGAGAGCACAGTTGAGGATAACAAAGGATAAAGGTTGAGAAAGGTCATACAAAATATGTATTTTGTTACTATGACTAATTTATAATTTAATTATAATAAATTTAAGGTCTGTTTAAATCATTCAACATATGGTCATAAATGTCATTAAGGGACATTTATTATTATTTAAATTATTTAAATGTGATCTTTGGAGTTTCTTCCACCTGTTGTAAATTATGTCCCAGTGCAAAGTGATAACATCGGTCTGAGGGCACAGGAGAGTTTACCCGAAAGTCCTCCGGGTCCACACTTGGCTCACTCCAAGCAGAGTGAAAACTGCTGTTGAGGTACGAGCAGGAGCGACGCAGGTCCACTTCATCTTCATACACCTCTGCTGCAATCTCCTCTCTCCCAGGCTTAGGCACATGAAGAAACTGCAGAATACATACAACCATACAATTCATTGGTAAACACTGGGTCAAAACAACACCAAGAGTATACAGACATGTGTATGTCATGTATGTTATTTGGATTTAATTTCAAAAACCAACTTGAATCCCTTTTCACAGTTTTTAAAAATTGAAATTCAAAAAAGTCACTTTTTTTTAATTGGTGTCACTTTCCACCACAGGAGATATCTCTTAGTGAGTTTCTAAAAGTACTGTGCTGCTAAACTCACAACATTACATAACATACATCATTGGCTATGTAGCAATAGCAAAAACTTATATGTAGCCCCCTTCAAGAGAGCAGTTAGCTACCACCATATTACATGTTTGGAGCTAGAGAGCTAGAGTCTGGAAAATACACAAGTTTATCTCATCTCATCTCAACCTGTTTTTATATCATGTAATACCTAATTAAAAGTCAAAAATAGTATACACATATAGTATATACAACCCCGTTTCAGGAACAGAGATAAAGATTTTTAATACCTGATTTTTGGGTGGGTTTTTTTCTTTCTTCTCTCATTCTACCCAAAAACTGGTTTACATACCTTTGGAATGAAGAGCAGGGCAAGTGTCACAGTGATGGTGACATGAGTGTGTGTGAAGGACAGCAGCAACATCCAGTCAGGATGGAGAGAGGGAAAGGTGAACCTGAAAGGAACAGAAAACAAATAATAATAATAATAATATTAATAATGCTTTCACACCAGTGTGCCACACTCACACAACATTGTGCTGCTCAAGCTGTGTTGTGCTTTCCATTTACCGGAACACGTGGAACATGGAGGAAAGGAGCAGCTCATTATGGATAGCGATGCCCATGTAGCGAGGCTCGTGGAAGGCTGAGGGGACCGGTCTGACAGCAGTCCACAGGGAACTTCCCCAGCACAGGAACAAAAGCTCAGCTGTAGCAGGAGAAAGAAAAATATGAAAATATGGAGAAAATGGTGGCAATTATCAGTTTCAGTCTCAGTTCTGTCCACTGAGGGATTATGACTGTTGGCTTGCTTGTAACTTGCTTGATTTCTTGTCTTCTTTGCTCACATTTCAGAACAACTAAAACCTTTCTTAAATTCTGTTTCCTCCACTACAACTCACCCACAGCCATCATGTAGTCCCAGCGGTCCAGGTAGCATAGGTTGAACCCCTGTCCATCTGACGTGGTGGTTGTAATGAATACCGGGATGTTCCTGTCGCGGTTCTGGAGGACACCAACCGTCCATGCACACAGAAACCAGCTGACCGTCATCAGCATTACTCCCAGAATCCTCAGCAAGTGGAGGCTGGACATGTAGGGCACTCTCTGGGCTGTGCGTGAGAGGAACACCTTCAACACCCTGCACAGAGAAATTAATACAAGACACAAGTTGCCACTTTATCAGGTACACCTGTAAAACTTACTGCAATCTAACAGCAGCAAATACAAACTCACTCCTCACATTCTGTGCCATTAGGCTGTTGTTACCTTTGTGCCTGTTATGCGGGTTATGCATAAGGTCATGCTATGAGCATGTTTTGGGACAATGCTTACTAGTACCAATTTACAAATTACCAAGCAAGAAGAAGGGGTGGTCTACCCTTCAGTTAATCAAAGGCCATGTGGAGTTTTGAAGTGGATTAATTTGAGTGTAGATGAGGCACCAGCTGTGACATTAAGGTGAGTGAACCGAAGAACAGGAGGTGGAGTGAATATGCAATGACGTTCCTCAGGAGGGCGGCTGCAACAAGTTTATGTCTGAATCACATATTTTACTACTATTTAATTTTCTCATGTTTATGACTGGACAGGGTTTTACAGCATATGACCTTGGGTTAACACATGCAATGTGAACAATGCATTAGATTGTTCGTAATAAACTGGAATATGAATATCTGTCAGCAGTAACTTTGAATCACACATTTTTCTCCAGCTTTTATTAATGCTTACCCTGAACTGATGGTGTGACTTTTAAGTCCAATTATCACAGTGAAATTTAGTGTGAAATAAAGAAAATGAAACTTTGACTCACCTGTACATCTTCAGCGTGACCGTGCCGTAGACGATGGAGAAGCCAAGCATCCGGACCCAGCGGAGCAGGATACACCTGAAGGTGCTTGGCTTGAAGTAGAGGATGAAAACCTGAGGGAGAGAGAGAGTCAAACTACAGCAGCAACAGTGTGGATGACAGGTTTTCTCATGGTGCATATCTCAATAGTGACTTTCTCACCGCTGCTTCACAGCTTCGATAGAAATGATGTGAAGTCATGGGGGTTTCATTTTTTTGTGAATGTGATATCACAAGAATAACTTCAGGGTATTTCGTCAAACTTGGAACAAACTTTCACTTGGGCTTAAGGAAGAAGTAAGTAGTGAAAAAAAAAAAATATCTGCTAAAATCTAAACATATGTTTGATGTGACAGATGGGAAACACTTGTCCATTTAAAGAATACAAAGTTTGATTTAAATGTGTTCAGATTTTCACATTGTTACTATTTTCAGTCAGTCACATTTGACAACCAGTTGGTTAGACCTTTGTCTCTGTTCAGTGTGTAACAGTACAGTGGATGAGCGTAATCCAGGAATTAAAGCTCATTCTCCTGTGACAGTCAGTGTCAGTCGCTGTGGATAAGAGCATCAGCTAAAGCCTAAAATGTGAAGGTAAATTTAAGTCACTGGGTTCACAAAAGAAATTCCTCTGACTGGATACATAAAGAACCAGAGGCAATGTGCTGTAAACATCAAGAAGAATTGATCTGACTAGTTGAATTTACAGTGAGGTGAGAGAGCCAAAAACATCAGTAACTGCAAGGAAATAAATGTGCCTGGGTCAGCAAGGATGGTGGTGGTAACACTCAGCTGGTTCTGAGGAGATTCAGATAGATTCAGATTGAGGTTTGTGCTCTGTGCAGTTCAGTAATGTTGGTTTCAAACCAACCATCAACTTCTCACAAAAATATAAGCAAAGCAATCCAATAAATTTGTGAATTCTGGTCAGTACATGTATTTATTTGACTGGTATTCAACTATACAAACAACATGTGGTTGAATTAATTGAAAAGCTGATGCAAACATTTAGAATTATAAATAATAATGACATGATTTTCCAGAACACTCTGTTTTGTAGACAGTCTCACTGGAGACATCTACCCAAAGAATAAAAAAAGAAGTTGTTTCCTGCTGGAGGCAGGTTTTTTATTTAACGACCTGGGAGCAGCCGGATCACCAGAGGAGCTGCTGTGAGGGCCAGATCTCACAGTAACATGGTTAAACAACAGTAGACATTGACAAGCCCTAAAAATGATCATAAGCTCAAAGAAACACCTCTCAGTCAGTCCAAACAAAAAATGGACATTAAACAAGATTTACTGCAGAACTGTTGCATGGCATTTAGTAGGGGTAATATGACCTAAAATTTATATTGTGGTATAATTTGAACCATACACAGTAGATGGTATACATTGCAGTATACTTTGGTAAAAATAAAATAGTCAAGAATGTTACTTCAATAAAATATATTGTGCAAAACTGCAATTATAGAACACATTATAGAAAACTTTGCAAGTAGTAATCATAAGGCAGGACACAGACATATGGCATGAGGCACGCAAGTGAACCAGAGCATATTTCTATGAACCAGAGTAGAGGCCTCTCGCCTCTCGTCCAATCACATCTCTGTTACCAGATAGGAAAATCCTATTTTTGACCAAAAACTTCTCACAAAGCACCCTGGGAGATATAGTTGTTTAGGAAATGCCTTCTTAACAAAAATCAGCTTTGCTTTGTACTTTATACTTACGTTTTTTGTCTTCTGCTTTGCAGAGACTTTTTGCTCCTCTACATTTATGTGATAACTTCAGTTACAACTTACTGTGTTACAGTCCAACATATCCCAAGATTCATTGCAGCTCAGGTGACCTTTGTGATGTGGATGTGCAGTTAAAGCTAAAGGTCACATGACCAGAGTAGCATGAGGAGTACAACTGAATTGGATTTTATCCGCAATACGTAACATAGTTTTTTCTGTTCTAACATTGTTGCTGCTAAGCAACAGTAGTAGTGTGTCACATAAATGCATAAAGGACGTAAATAGAAAATTCTCCGTAGGCTTGATCATTTAATTTACGGACAGATTTTCATAGACCAGATCTTCCAAAGTATTTGGACACAAACCTGTAAACTTCACTGTGAAGTCATTGGAACGTCATAAACATCATAAACAACTTCAGTCTGAACTCACTTTATCTCTTCGCTCTTTGCCTTGTTAAACTGATCCAACTCTTATTTACTTCCTTCACTCCTGCATGGAAGCTTTAGTATTGTCCTTTATTCATACGTGACTTTAGATAAAGGCATCTGACAAATTAGTGAGTATAAATGTAATGACAGGAGATGCCCTTTGGTTAAGACTCAAAACAAAAGAGGGGGTGTGCTTTTGCTATATCTAGACTACCCTTTAAAAATTTCTGCGGGAGGCAGGATTTTCACTGTGTTATGTTTGAGTAAAGCCTCTGGATGTCTGATTTTCATATTTTGAAACTCATGGCAGCAGTGTGCAGTTAAGAGAAGACGAACACATTAAATTGTTCACACATCACATTAAACTGAATCACTGATCAATAATCTGCAGAACACACCGACACTATATCAGTCAGCATCAGCAGGAACAAGCTCACATCGACGGACTCTCTGATGGATGGATAAAAAGTCACAGCTGACTTACATTAACGGCTTTTTAATTGGTAAAAATGAATCTAAGGATTGATTGGAAATTTATCAGCAGAGCAGAGAGAGAGAGAGAGAGAGAGAGAGAGAGAGACGTTATGAAAACCAACCACCCCCACCTCACCTCTACCCATTTCCACTTACACACACACATGCCCTCACCCTGTTCACCCTCCCACAAATCGTCCATTATGGTATAATCCGTGGCGCTGTGCTGTGCAGTGATCTGTAAAAAGCTCTAATCTGCCATAGTCGCCAGACACTCACCGGGAAGTAGAGGAGCAGGGAGCCGAACAGGATCGTCTCCAGCAGGAGGAGTCCAGACGCCCGGATCCTCTGGACGATGACGTTGATGAAGACAAGAAAAACAGCAGTTATGAGAGAATGAAGTGCTACCTCCATCATTTGGGAGTTCAGTGAATTTTATTAAATCTGAATATTTTCCACCTAAAGGCCTGTAAAGGTCTACATAGTTTGTTGGTTCCTTTAACAGAAATAGAAAATATGATCAATAATGATCATGTTTTTATTAGTCTATAATCATTTCTATAATTATCATTTGTTGAACCAAAGTACAGTGGCCCAGAATAGACAAAATTCACATCCTAGCTCTGGAAAGGCGGCATTTTGTGTTTTTGTAACAGCTGCTGAAGTTTCTCCTACACACTGAGAAAACAAAGGTTTTCAGCTGCGATCTGCAACTTCACCACTAGATGTCATTAAATCCTACACATTAGTCCTTTCATAATTCTAGTTTTACTTTTAAGATACACAAGGTGATGAATGAAACTCAGAGAATTCACTTAAAAACATCATCATGTTAACAGACCTTTGATGATTTTTTTTTTTTTTTTGATGAGTTGTACCATTATACAGTTACAGTTTTAGAAAATCATTGGCATTAGCAATGTGGAGATTTTCTTTTTTTGACCCAGGTGCAAAGTTTAAACTGTGAAAATACTAATTGAATCCATGAGTGGAATTTTTCTGTAACTAAATCAATCACGATCAGCTAATTTACTTTAATTAAAACTGAATTGTGTTTAAAGCTGTTCTTTAAAATGACAGTTGAAATTATTTAATCATTTTCCTGCATTTCATAATTCATGCTCATTTACGTCATTTACATATAAAAATACCAAAGTAAGCCAGTGATTATTTTATGGTTTTGTGACATTAATGTAAAAATGGTTCAAATTAAAGAAACTTAATTTCATAAAATTTTATTTAAACAAGTAAGTAAAGATCATGTTAAGTTTTAAGAATTATGCATGTATCAGCTCATAAGCTGATTTATGAAGATGAAAAAAAAGTTTCCACTTTCTAGAAAAAGGAAAACAACATAAAATTAATTATTGTGACATATGTGATTGCTGTCATTGCTTTCAATTGAATGTCTTTCCTGCAGTATCTATACAGTGGCTCTGCTCAGCAAAAAAAAAAAAAACTCACCCGGTTCCTGCGGTTCCTGTAGGCCACCAGCATGCTGATGAAGATGAGGAGCATGAAGATCCCCTGGACGGCGAGTACTGCAGCCCTGAGCAGCCAGTCCTCCTGGACCCAGCAGGGAGCGCCGTCCTGGCAGGTCTTGCAGCCCGGCCAGCACGGGAGACAGATGGGCATGTTTGGGAAACACGCACTGCCACCGCCAGCGTCAGCTTTGCTTCCGTTCACAGCGCCACCATCTGCACATCACACACACGTGATTCACCTTCAAACCATCAACTGGAAAGATTCTTGTTCTGGAAACAAGAATGTTTCTATCTAAAGTCTCTAGAAGATTCACAACTGGAATGAGTGAGGCCGGTGAGGGATCACATTCTCCAATGTTGGAGCGTAGAGCAAACAGTATCGTAGGACTGATTCATGTTGTTTTTCAAGAGACCCTGATCTTGAGGCGTCCACCTCAGACAGAGCCTCTTTCAGTTGTTTTACATGTGGTGGACAAATGTCCACAGATGATGCACCCACCTGAGTCCTGAGGGACGACCTCAGGGTTGTAGTATCCCTCTTTACAGCGGCAGCAGTACTGACCCAGTCGAAAGCCTCGGCCTAGAACCGGCACACACTGTAGAGAAGAAACAGAAGATCCCAGGTGGATCATCCTCGTCATGGAAACATCCAAATCAAACTAAAATGGAAACTATTCACGTCAATCAGTCCTGAAAAATGTGTGTGCATGTCTATCAAATGACATGTTTTTATCTATGCCTAGTGGCCCATTATTTTATAATCCACCCAAAACAAGCACATAAATATAAAATTAAATGTTTGAGTGAACATTAAAAAAAGTTGAAAAAGGAAAGATTACAGTCAAACAAATGGCTGATGTTGGCGACAGTGAGCGTCCAAGTTTGAACTGAGACAGCATCACCTCAGCTGTAACGGTAGCTGAATGAATAAAGGTTAAAAACGGGGTCACATTATTCTTTCACTCAGTTTCCTGATGATGCTAGCATCAATTTAGGCAGCTGGGACACATACAGACACACTCACACACACACACATTGGTGCTCTGTTAATCTAAGTTAAAAGCTAAATGGATACATAATGCCTCTACGGAGAGTATTATCCTTTTCTAGAGAAATCCTGTTCCCATGTGCACACACACACACACACACACACACACACACACACACACACACACACACACACACTAGCCTCACATATGTATAGATATTCAAAGACCTAATGGCACACGGTGAACATTAATGTTGATATGGATTATACACAGTGATCAACTTAATTCTCCTCATGGTTGCATCTCAGTTCGACAGAGAATCATAGTAATTCAGTGGATTTGTTCATCTATCATGTTTAAGTTCATGCCAGCCACCAACTACACAAACTGCTTCATCGTTGAGAAAAAATTACAGTTTTTCACAATTGCTAAAACACTAAACCCTGTTCTTTGAATCAAATTCTCAAATGCCCGAACACATTTGTTGAATTGATCTCAAAACCGTTAACTACTCTCACCTAGGTAGGTGCATTTTGCAAAACTAAACACATTTTCATACAATAAAGCACATTTTACATTGTGATGCACCTCTTAATTATATTGGTGACCAAATAAGGTGGAATGTGAACACAATTAAAGCACAGATGTCACCCATTAAACTCTATGACTCAAAATTGATAACACTTGTATCTAATGATGTGACAACCAATATAAGCCGGTTTAGAGTTGAAACAGGCTGGCTGGAGTTTCATATTCAACTATGGACAGAAACCAGAGGTGCAGGGGACGAGTGTGTGTTAGAGGTGGGGTTCAAGGAAGAGAATGGGGACATATAGGAGGAAGAGTAGACAAAGAGTACCAAGAGTTGTAATAAATAATGAAATTTGGGAAACAATCACTGGCCATGTTCTGATTCATAGAATATCATTGAGAGAAGCAGGACTTTGATTTCAACCCTACATCAGGGTTGATCTTGTGCAGGCCATGGAGTTGGCTTGTGGCGATATAAACGAAGAATTGTGTCAAGGCTGGATATGCCACACAAGAGCCTTCTTACCCCGTTGTCTAGGAATAAAGAACATTGCCTGTGATGTGGACGAGGTCCTGTGGCCCTGGCCAACGGCGTGATGAAGCCCAGTGAGCAATACTTTCTCTGATTTTCCCTATTTCCCAAGGGTTTCGAGAATGTAGTGTAGAATGTAGTTTTGAGAAAAAGGTAGATAGTTTAAAAAAAAAATGTTTTAGCAAATGAAAAAATGTAAGTTCCTATAGATAAAATGTATGACCAGGGATCACAACTCATGTCTCGTCTGTCTTCCTGTTTATTGCATTTAGATGTGAAATTAAAATGGCAAATGCAAAAGTATCATGGGTGCACCTTGAACTTGATTTTAAAGCATTGCACTTCTACGATAGGAAACACAAAACACAAAACAAAAAAACATGCAACAAGAGGAGACAAAAGATGAGACAAGATGAGATAAAAGACCATAAAGACAAAAGTGAGATGAAACAGTGACACGAGTTAAGGCAAGACAAGTAAATAATGCAGACACAATGTAAAACAAGACCAGTCCATACAGAAGTCAATGATAACATGATCACAGATGACACAAGCCAAGAGAAAAGTTGAGGCATTACATGAAGAGAAAAACCACACAAGACGAGACAAGACAAGAGAAGATGAGATGAGACGAGAGAAGATGAGGTAGAGATGGGTTAGAAGCTGTAAGGCATCAAAGGACTATAAATGGAAAGAGGTGACATGATGGAAAAATATGTGACATGAGACACCACAAGCTGATATGAGAAAACACTATGTTAAAATCAGGATATTATATAGGAGGACATATGACAGGACAAGATTAGTGAGGCAAGGCATGAAAAGATGAGGAAGAACAAAATGGGACGAAATGAAAGAATGAGACATACTGATATGTGACAAGTCAGGACATCATATTTTAAGACATGACAGGACAAGACATAAACAAGATGAGAACAGACATGAAAGGAAGATGAAGGACAAGACCAAAAGATGAGATAGAGAATGAAAGGACAACAAAGAGACAATGAGAAGAGACAATGAGATGAGATGAGACACAACAAATCTAGACGGGACAAGACGAGACAAAACATGCATGACAAGATGAGATGAGACAATGAGATGAAAGTACAAACAATGCAACCAAATGAGATAAGCTGAATCAAGGCATGAAAAGACAAGATAAGAAATGAGATTAACAGAGAATCACGAATCAGGACAGCAGGACAAATCTACACAAGACCAATTGGACAGGGATGACAGAATGGAGCAATAAGATAAATCTACATGAGATAAAATTAGAAATGACATGATTTGATAAGAGAAAATTTGGGACAATACTTGACCAAGTAATAAGACATGTTAAGAGAATAGATTTATGTAAGACACAAGCCCCAGGCCTCAGTCTGTACAAACAGGGTTTGAGTCCTCTAAGCCAGGTGGGACAGGATAGGACAAAGGCTGCCATGATTGTGGATTTAGGGATTTTTGGGTCCATTCTTCTTTTGTGTTTCAGACCTCTGTGAGTGCGGTGCATAAAGGGGAAGTATGTCAGCAGGCTGGATTACCGCCATAATCCATCAGATCATCCTGCAGCCTGCCACCCAGCACAGCTATCTTTAAATAGACAACTGAGATGAGAGGTAGAGGATTGGGTCTGGACAGACGTGCTGGCAGTGAAAAGAGAGACTGAAGCTGAAAGACTGGTGGTGGAGGTGGTGGTGGCAGCGGTGGAAGGGGATCGGCGTGCAGACAGAAGAGTGGAAGTGTGAATGGATAAAAGGCAAAACAGAGTAATGAATACAGACAGAAATGGCTTAAACCATTTGGAGAGGTCGCAGTTGAGAGTGTGTGACGTAACTAAGAGGCCGTAACATGAGTTAGATGGTTTAAACAGTGTTTATGTGGAAGTAACCACAAATAAACTTTGACTCCTGCACTGACACCACATAGTTTGATTTGTATATTAGTTTTAGCTAACTTTTTCAACATGGTACAATAATGAACTCTACATATATATGAATCACCCATTTTAATTTAATCTACCCATTTTAACTGTTATTACCATTTTCCATAGCGCTGACCAACTGCTTATTCTTTAACATTAACTATCATTACCATCCATCATGTTTATCTTTTATTTAGTTATTTATTTACTTTAAGAAAGAATGTTTTATCTATTCATCATCATTTTAATACAACTATTTATCAGTTAATCAACTTTAACTTTGCCAATTTCTCCTAATTTGTGTTTATTTTTAGAAAACCATTTTAACTGTTTACTGTCATTTTAAGATATGAATCCATTAACACATTTTACCTTGATCAGCATCGATTATAAATGGATAAGTGACATCTGAGACATGCCTGTCATCCAATATCAAAATTTCCTTCTCTATCACTTTCAAACTGAAGAGACAACCTCAACCTGCTCAATCCAACCTCATTATGGTATGAAGCTGACTGATTTTGTATTGTTGGTTCATTAAACGAGGAGACAGGACATTATGTGCCATATACCCACTGTCCTGGGCACAGTGTGTCATGCCTCTTTATATTCATTCTGCTTCTATCTATTAAATATTCAACCTTAACAACTCAAAAGAGAAAATATAAAAAATTAGACGTGTGATAATGAGTGTGTGAAGATTCAAACCAAACTAAAGCCCTCTTACTTTTCAAAGCGTCCAAGCTGTCTCTATTAAAGTTCACCAACCTTTGATGCTTCATGGATAAGGTAACACTTTGATTATGTTTGTTTGTTTGTAGGGCACTGTGCCCTTTTCAGAGGCAGCTTAAAGGTTAGAAGAGAAGGGTCTGATGCTGGGATGTGACTGATACAAATCCTCAAACCAATTACGGATGACCTCTGAGATTTGAATTTGTTGAGGATGACAAATGAATAGACATATAAATAGGTATTTTGTCTTATTTTATGAGTTGTAGTTGTAAGTTGTAGATGTTGTGCCAAAACCTTGCAAGTTTGCATATAAGGAAAAAATCATTTGCATCTTGTAAATGTCTTCGTACTGTAACTTTGAATATCTGAACCAAAGTTTTTCTACAGATGTTGATATTTCATCAGATTAACGTGAAAACTTTGAACTTGTGTGTGCTGGAAGAAAAGTCTTGCTGTGCCATCTGTGAAATTTCAGTGTGATGAACAGACCATTTTATATCAAGCGTCACTGAAAACTGTTGAATTGTTTTTGAATGATGTGTGACAAATAGTTTCCCTCCCTGGTCTGTGTTTCCTGGTGTTTGGTGTTTACCTCCATGGTGGTGCGGTTGCACTGGTGTGTATCAGAAAACCAACCATCTCCGGTCACACACTGGTCCAAGTCGATGTCCTGAATGTTGACATCTGCACGAATTACGCCCCTGGCAGGGAAACACAATCACACATCAGACTCATCAGACTCATTACAATAATGTGTTGACACTTTTATTTCTGAGTGCTGGAGCAGAGGTCACAGTTTCATAGTTATTTTTGGATTCTGACTGACAATCAAGCTATTATAGTCAGAAACACAATGTAGGATGAGCTACATGCTAACTGCTGTGCTTCGTATTTTCTTGGAGCTATCAATTACAACAGCACATGTGTGTAAAATGTGTATTTCCAGAGTTCCAGAGTGTACGTGTGTGAGTCCTGACCTGAACTCAGGTGTCAGGTCAGGCTTGAGGCCGTAGAAAGACGTGGACAGCGTGAGCATCCAGCCTGGCACGAAGCGTCCATCCTTACAGTCGAGGAAAGGGGCACTGGCCCAGCGCACACCACTGCGATTGGTCACATAGCTGTCACCCTGCCCCCACTTGGGCGTGTCCAGGGTGCTGAGGTCATTGAGGAGCACTCGCTTGGACAGGGCAGCCATCGGCTGGTTGGACTCTGGGAATTTAAAGTTTCTGAACCAGCTGTCATCTGGGGCAGGGGCAGGTGGGTGCAGACTGTCCCAGGCCTTGGATAAGTCCTGGAGAATGATGGTCTGCACCTTGGCCGTGGGGTTGCGAGTGGCACGGAGCACCAGCTGTGGCACCGAGGCCGCGGGGTCAGCATCAAAAGTGAGCAGGGCCCTCTGGATGAGTACATCGGCCTCCAGGAGGGCGCGGACCAGGGCGTGGTACCACTCCATGTCTTCCTGCACTGTGCTCTCCCGCAGGTCGTTGGCCTGGAAGATCATGTTGAGGAAGTTGGCAGTGCTGGCCAGTGCGTCCAGAGCCGGGCGGAGAGTGGTGCTAAAGCTGCGGGGCAGGGACCCAGTTTGCCCTGGTGAGCTGTACGCCCGTGAGCAGCGAGCTCCCTCCAGAGTGGATGAGTCTCCAGTGTACAAGAAGGTCTCAGCCGGTGACCAGTCATCTTCCTCTTCCGTGGGGCCGTCTGAAGGTGTGGTCACAAATCCTGAAGGCTCTGAGGGTGTGAAGGACCCAGGGGGCCGGGAGGCGCCGTCTGAGGTTCCTGTGCTATTTGATAAAGAGTCAGTGCTGTTGACCGCTTCTGCTGGAGATACTGATCTCAAATCTGGAGTCACCTGGGCTCTGAGGAGAGAAGGGAACAAAAGGAGAAGCCAAACAGGATCCATACTGGAGGAGGAGGAGGAAGAGGATGGGGGTCACTCACTGACTACACCGTCTCTTGACCCCTGCAATGATGAAGCTGAGGAGTTGAAGACATCACATGTTGCCGGAGGTCTGGACTTTCTTCATCGTCACACCGGGGAGGTGCAGCGGCGGCGGCGGCGGGTGTCCGGGAGCTCTGCGGCGCTCGCGCTCACACTCGGAGCGCACGGCTCCATCTGGCACACGCACGCGCTTCCCTGCGCGAAGCAAATATCATGAAAACCGCACGTCCTCTCTGGTGTTGGTGGGAAGAGGCGCCTGTCAGGGGAAACAGTTCCCGCATCCCTGGGCTCCGTCCGGGCTCCTCTGGCTTGTGGAGCCGCGCGCGCCCAGCTCCAAACACCAAACACATGCAGCGTGCGGAAAAAAGAGGAGGAGGGGAAGGAGGAGGAGGAGGAAGAGGGAAAGCCTCAAAGTTGGGGTATCCCCGCGTCTGGTGGGAGGAGGAAGAGGAGGAGGGAGATTGGCAGCGCGTCGTGGAGATGATGAAGAGCCTCTCTCCTTCTTCTTCTTCTTCTTCTAGTCGCTCTGCTATCTGTTGCTCAAAAGAGCTTCCAGCGCATCTGACGGAAGCTTGTGATGCTCGTCCATCCCTCCCTCACCACTCCCCCCGCTCCCACCCATCACTCTCTCCTCCCCTTCATCCCTTCATCCACCCTGTGCTGCCTCCCTCCTCCGTATCGACAGACTCTCACCAGTGCCGAAAGGTGAGAGTGGTACATCTGTGTGTGTGTGTGTGTGTGTGTGTGTGTGCGTGCGCGAGTCGACGGATGATGTAGTCAGTCAGAGATGAGGGTTAAGCTCTGCTGCATTTGAGTGTCCATCAAGAATCGCCACCCTGTTGGATGGACAGACAGATGGAAGGATGATGGATTAACCCTTATTACATGGATGGAGAAGAGGATGCTCTTTAACTGCACACACACACACACACACACACACACACACACACACACACACACACACAAAAACACTGTGGCTTATATCATAAATGCATCAAGTCAATACAAATACATCACAGACGACAACAACAAGAGGAGATTTGCATTTACTTGCTGTTTCTATTTTTTGCAGAGTCAGGGAATTCCCTACTTGTGCATGTGCGTATGTGCGTGCGTGTGTGTGTGTGTGTGTGTGTGTGTGTGTGTGTGTGTGTGTGTGTTTGTGTGCACCAAAGTCCAGGTGATGAGCGAGACATTCTGCATGAGAATAAATAAAAAAGAAAGAAAGGATGAAATGACGTGTTGCTCACTGGAAAGAGTGATGCAGGCAAGGATCCTTGTTTTGGTGGCCATGGCAACAGGTTTCTGAGAGAACCCCACCCCCACCCCCCACCCTCCTCATCACAACCACCACGCATACACACATACAGTCACAGACACACACAAACATGTACTCAAACACCACTGCAGGGACTTCACTGCAGTGAAGGTGCTGCAGTTTAGTCTGAAGACAAACAGACACAGTGTGTGTGTGTGTGTTTTTGTTGCACTTTAATCATGTTCCTTTATGTCTGTTGTCATTTAGCTGTAAAGGAAAACACACAAACATCAAGTGTGTGCAGAGACGTGAGTCACGCTCTGCTCCTGCTGTGTCATCCGCTGTTGATGGTGTTGTTGGTGTCATTGGTGTCGTTGCACAAACAAGAGCTCGGCTCATGACAAACATTTGTCTTCTTTCCTAAATTTGGTACAAAAAAATCATCCTCATCAATAAAAAAGTGGAGCCCAGGAAATATTAACTTCAGTCTTTGACTTCTCTAGTCATCTGACAGTGTCCAAAGACTTCAGGGTCGCAGTGAAGTTTTGTGTCCAAATTCTTCTGAGAACCTTGTCTGAGTCCGAATAATCTCCACTAAAAAGAACAAGACACACTCTTCTCATTTATAATTGGACTGAATTTTAAAGTCTGAACCCACTGCCCTTAAATGAGACAGTCTTGGAGCGTCCGGACAGCTGAGTGGTTAGGGTGCACCACTCTGGCAAAGAAGCTGAGCAGTGATCACCAGCTTCAATCCCAGCTGCAACTATCATTTCTGCTTGTCATTCCTCCATTTTCCTGTCTATCTTCACTTATTGGGCAAAAAAAAAAAAAAAAAAGAGATAGTCTAGCCTATGGAGAATTTCTTACATTTTTATGTTACATGCTACATCTGTCACCTAGCAACTACAGTGTTTGTTGCCTTTACAAAAAGAATTCAGCTTTCTTTTACGTGTTACACATAAAATCTAATACAGTCCATTTAAAAACATACTCTTCTTACTTATCTGGTCATATGAACTTTAGCTTTAACTGCACGTCCATATCGCAATCATCAACTACGCTGCAGTGATTCTTGGGATATCTTGGACTGTGAAGGATCCAACTGTTGTAGCCTTCACAGCTTGGGAAAAGAAGCTACAGTCTGTATGTAAATATGGATAACATGATGTGAAACCAACTCCTCTGTATCGCCCCCTGGTGGCTATCTGCAGTACAGGTCATAAGCCCTGCTCCCTACATGATAGCAGGTGGTCCAAACTAAAACATTATGATCCATGTCAAATATGTTTCAGTCACTTGTCGTTCTCATCACACTAATGTTTGGTGAAGTTTGAAGTTTATTTTGACCTGAGAAGCCTTTTCTGATTATCATTTATTATTTAGAGATATACATTCAACTAAAATTGAAAGTGAGAGGAGACACCAAGAGATAAAATGCAGGAAGAGACAAATAAAATTAAACGTAATAAAACATCACAACACAAAACAGTTGTATAACATTAACGTTACGTGCCGTTGACCTCTGACCTCCAGGCTGCATCACATCAATATTCAGCTCCCTAGGGAAGGTTGTTAGTTTGATTACTTCACATAAACCTCAGATATGAACAAACACTGCATCTTTGTGGCTCATGTGTAAACACACACACACACACACACACACACACACACACACACACACACACACACACACACACACACACACACACACACACACACTGTAAGGATTAATGGCCTTTCATCCACTCTTCCATCATTATCTGTGTTCAGCAGCAGCATCATCCATCACAGCCGGATGGCCTGCAGCGCCATCTTCCTGTCACTGGACACTATTACAACTGTGCTGGTCAGTGTGTTATCGATCGCTCGGAATCACTCTGGACGTTGATGTTTCTTATCAGTGCTTCATGTGATCTGAACGGGATGAAGGTGACCCTCAAACACCGAAAGTCTTCTGGATTTTTTTCAGTTTGACAAATATCAGGCTTGGTCTGTGTTTGTCCTGCACTCAACTAAGACAAACGTAGGTGAAAAGATAAAATGGGATGTTTAACTTGGATTATCTGCTTTTGTTTTGTGCCTTTGGTTAGTCTGTTTGTCTGTTGGTCCACCACTTTGGTCCAGGCTGAAATATCTCAACAATCATAATGCGTTTAGAAATGTCCACTAGAAAATAGGTCAATTTCAAAAACAGTTGTTTGTGACGTCAAATGTATCTCACTGCGCCCCATCTGACTCCATTCTCTCCACTTCAAAGGTGATTAGCTGTAAAAAGATGGTCCGTCCTGAAATTAGCTCTTGACAAGTGACCATCGCAACCATCTGGAGAAAAACCACAGAGAAAACCTACATGCAACACCATTAAACATCCATGTCTCCTCCATCTTTTTTGTGTTATTACTTTTCTTCTCTTTAACTTCTTTGTCATCCTCTTCCACTGTTTTGTTCTGTGGTGGTTTAATGGCACCAGACCAGAGACACAACAAAGAAAAAGTGAGTTGAAATGCACATTAATCTGATGTCACCATCATGGCTGTGCAGCAGAAAGTGAGGGACCACCGTCTTATTTTTAAATTTGCATAAACAGCCCCCCTCGTAGGATCAGCCAGATGAGTGGTAACTCATCCATTTGCTCAGTTTATTCAAACAGGTGCGTGTTTTTCTTTTAACAATAAAATTTTATCAAATCAAATTTTAACAAACAATCACAATATGCGATGTTATATTTGTATTTTTGCCATTTTGGAAAGTAGTTACACACAATCAATTCTTCTCTAACACAACAACGTATTTCTATTGACCAAACTCCCAATTCATGTGGTGAACTTGTTCTGTGCTGCGGTGTCAGTTATAATTAATCTTAAAACCTGTGAAGAAACAACAGTTTTCTTCAATATTTCAGTTAAATCACATAAAAGAGTCACTGTTGCTATTATTAACATCATTTGTCTTTGTTTCTGTGTCTGAATGTAATGGGACTGCTTCGTGTACTGGCTTTGACTGATGTGTTTACTTGATGAGCATAAAATTAATCTGATAAAAACATACAGATGAAACTAATGACATTAAGGAGCTCACATCTAGTAATTACTGTGACACACAGCAGTCATTAATGTTATTAGAAACACCTGAATGTGTTTTCTCCTGCTCTCGTGGGGTATATATATATATATCCTTTATCTGTTTGTAACCACAGCTAAATTAACATGTTAGTTATCTGCCACTGGGATGGTTGGTACACTGCTGTTTATAACTAATGCTATATAAATAGATTAATAATGAAAATGTTAGTTTTACATTAAGACTTAAAAACATACACGGGTTGAAGAGATGTAGACTGGTAACCAAAAGACAAATTAGAAAAGTAATAGTGAAAATGAAAGCAGAAGAAGATAAGATATCCTGACTTTAAATTAGATTAGATTAGATGAGATCTTTTTGTTGCCATTATTATAAAACAAGAAAAGTTAGTTTAGCAGCTTTGAATTGGCAGCAATGACACAGAGTAAAACAGTATAAGAGTGTAAACCAGTCTAAATAACTATAGCTACATTAATTAAATTGAAATAAATTAGATAAATATTAAAGTACTGGTGCAATGATTGTTCCACTTAACTAGTTGGTTGTGTGACTCGTGTCTTGTTTCTATCAAACTTGATGAATCCAAATCCTATATTCTCTCTGAGAACAGTGGCTTTTTAGATCTTTTCCTCTGTAAACATCAGAAAACAACAATGAGAGGGAGCAGAGTGAACCAACACAGTGATCAGACAAGTAAAATGAGCTGATGAGCCTGAATTAGCTTCTCCTTCTTAAGTGTAACTATTTATGTCTATCTTCAATACATTAACTGTTGATTTGAAAAAAAAAAATCATTCTTTTTTTCAGATTTTGTCATTTCCATCAACCATTCTGATGCGATACTTCGCAGCTGTCAAGACGCTTCAGAAGATATTGTAACTGTTTCAACAGACTGAGTGACTAAAATCTATGAATTGCAACTTTAATGTCACATTACTGCTCCTGGGTGGTTCAGATGTTGTGTGAGTGTTAATCTCTGTGTGTAGTGAGAGTGGATGGATACCTGTTTTGAGAGTGGCTGCTGTCCCCCAGGGATCTACTCTCGGTCCTTTTGTCATTACCTAGTTATATATTGACACTGGGTCAAGTCATCTGACAATGATTATGCGAGTCTGCTGATGATAGTCTATTCCACCTGTTACTACAACCTGCCTGGCAGATGTAAAATCCTGGATGGCTTGTAGCTCTATTTTATTTTTGTTATATACAGATAAAACTGAGGTGACACTGTGGACGAGAGACCAGAACTCTAAGACTGATTACTGATTCGTGCCAAAGCTCATCTTCTCATTTTTATACCAAGCATAACAAAGGAGCACTGCTGTATAGATCAGATCTGTTCTTTCATCTTAAGATGCAAAAATCCTTCCTCCTTCCTTTGTTTATGGCAATTCGGAAAATTATAAACCTCATTCAAAAATAAATCTCCACTGGCAGAAACTAAATAATATTAGTGTATAACCACCAGAATGTTTGTGTGTTTGCAACCAGAGGGAGCTGTTTAGACCTATATCAGGAGTGGATCCCCTTTCACTTCAATGTCCTTCAATGTTTCTACATTTAGTCAGTCGCAATCTGCAACCTCCCCACTAGATGGCACTAAATTCACACACTGGTCCTTTATTTGAACACTCTAATTGCTCTCAATTTTTTCTCAAAATTTCTCTTGCAATGTGTTTTATTCATTATCATAAATGTTCAGTTTGCAAACTTGCTTAAACTTAAAACTATATTACTCATTCTTTGTTATTATTACCAACACATGTAGTGTTAGAAGAATTTTATTTTTACAGAAAAATACATTGCATTGAGTGGAACCAGTCTTTTTTATATTTAAAATTTTGCAGTTGCATCTTGGCACCTTTGAAATGTTGCATTGTGTCTTTAAAGGTCCTGCCCTGCAAATTAAATGACTTTATGCAATCTGCAACCTCACCACTAGATTTCACTAAATCCCACATGCACTCTTCCTTTTACCTTTCTCAATTATATTTTTTCTTGTAATGTGTTTTATTTGTCTTTTAAATGAATGTTGGAAAATTTGCCTAAACTTGAAATTATATTACTCTTATTCTAACTTTTTACAAAAACATCGAGTGTTTTCGTATTGCATATTCATCTTTGCACATTTAAAATTATTATTACCATTATTATTATTATTATTATTATTATTATTGTGTCCATATGAATGAATGAAACTAGAAATCAGCTGTTTGGACGTGAGGCTGAATCAGGTGCAGTTCCTGTGATATTAAAACGCCACAGACTAATTTATAGTTCTCATCATCGGTGCTCATAAAGTGGTATTATGGGCTGAGCGGAGGAGGAGGAGCGGGTGGGGCCTGGCTGTGAGCGCAGGCAGACCGTGGTCACTGACCGGAGACTCTGCTGGCTTTTCTTCTGCTCAGATCAGACCGCATGTCTGACCCAGGGGTCCGCCTGCTGCCCGGAGCAACCTGCGCTCATTTCCCCCCACATATCTGACAGATAGATGCTGTCCCATCGTAGCGGAGGAAGGATGGAAAAAATCGCCTGATATTTTTTTTTTTTTTTGTGCATTTTCCGCTCACAGGCTGTTTATGGGAGGCAGCAGGCAGCTTGGCCCTTTCTTTATTATAGGGAAGAGAGATCTCCGCGGTTAGCTATAATGTGAAGTGCAGATCGCCCACAATATTTCTCATCTCGCGATCCCGAGGAATAATTATGAACAACGCGCAAGAAATGTCGCCCGATTTCGTGTTGATGCGCCTGGTTTCCGCGGCCGAGGACGACCGCTTGGACGCAGAAAACGGGAATCTGCCGCCGGGAGGAGTGGTGGCAGGGCTGGGGAAGGAGGTCCTGGCGCACAGCAGCGTCAAAGCCGGGTTGGATATAAGCCGAGATCCGGCGGCGGGCCTCGAGCATCCCAGCGGTCGCCTGAACAAAGCCAAAACGCCGGCGAGCGGCGGAGAAGGCACGGCTGCACCTGACGCCGCGGTGACGGAGAGCCGAGCCGTGCTGTCCGCGCCTCCACCGCCGCAGAGCCCCATGGAGGCCCAGGGCTTTGACTTCGCTGCCAGCCCCGGCCTACGGCCTCAGCTGCTGGTCTTTTCTAACATTATGCGCAACGGAGATGGGATTTTAGAGCTGGACCGTCGGAATCAGCCGAGGGATGCTCTAGGTTTGGACCAGAGCCCGGGGTCCGGCTGTTCCGGCCCGGCTGTCAACAACAACACCCTGAGTCCTGGAGACGTGCAGCAGCAGCAAAAGCAGCAGCAGCAGCTGCAGGAGCAGCAGAACCTGCTGGACCGGACGTGGGGAGCGCATCAGCCTGTGTCTGTATCCGCTGAGGTGCAAGGAGCCGCGGAACTGTGCCGCCGGCATCGACTCATCACTACCCCGCCCGAGTGGCCCCTGTTGTCGGAGCGATCTAACCCTCTCACTGTGATCGACTCTAAATGGGGTTGCGCCACCGGGAACAGAGAGGGAGCCGTGTTTGAGCTGGCTCGGCGATTCGGGGAACTTGGGGTCGGTGCGGTGCCCAAGATGCTGTTCAAAGCCGGAGAGCTCCCGCAGTGTTCGTGTCAGGGTGCACATGGGCCGGTGGGAGGGGGGGTCGAGCCCGGGGAGGACCCCACAGAGACTAGCGATGCTTTGTTGGTGCTGGAGGGGCTGGGGAGCGGAGACGTTACCGGCCTGGGCATGGAGGAGTGTCCGGAGGATGAAGTAGACGATGAGAATGGACGCCGCGAGTTTTTACTCAACAGGAAAAGGGAAATAGTTCAGAAAATGTCGGGGGCTTTCTCCATCAGCAGCTTCCAGGCGGAGCTGAGGAGGCAGGTGGAGGAGATGGCCCCGGCGGCGAACCAGGCGGCGCATCTTGGCACGCAGGTGTGCAGCCTCCACGGGAGCTCAGTCATCCGCCAGTCGCAGGTGAGCCCTGGGGAGTCAGAGGACGTCGCACAGGTATCAGCCACACCGGTCCAGAGCTCGCCCTGGGCCACGAGTCCGAACCTGAGCCAGGCGTCGACACCTAGGAGGCGGCCGGAGCGTTGCGCCAGCGCGCCGCGAACTCCCACGGGCCGAGCGGCCGGAGTGGAAAAGACGTTCAAAGTTCCAGGGAAGTCCAAAAAAGGCTCGTTAAAGATCCGCCTGAGCAAATTGTTCCGGACTAAAAGCTGCAGCGGCTCCAACCACCTGCTGGACAAGAGGCCCTCCGTCACCTACTCGGTGTCTTCTGCCGGGAGTCTGGTGGACATGGCTGCTGGCGCAGAGCAGGACGCGGACAGGTGAGCGGCCACACACACACACACACACACACACACACACACACACACACACACACACACACACACACACACACACACACACACACACACACACACACACACACACACACACACACACACACACACACACACACACACACACACACACACACACACACACACACATGCACTAACCCTGCATGAGTAATAGCTGGGAAATTTGTCTCACGTGAGAATTAAAGCAGTTTAGAGGTTATTACTCTGCACAAACACCTGCTCTGATCCGATGGGCGGTAAAAACCACCCAGCCTTTAAAAAGCAGCATCACGTTTTGAATCCAGTCCTAGTTTGGTTTCATTCAGAGTCCAAACTCATGTTTCTGTTTCCAAATCATTCCTACTTCAGCTGTGGACAATTATGTCTTTATAAACTGTGGCAGTGATTGTTTTTGATGATTTGAACTCTGCTCTTCACAGCTGGCACCTTCCTCTTCTTGTAGTCTCTCAGTCTTCCAGGTTTCTCTCTCTCTCTCTCTCTCTCTCTTTTTTCTTTCTGGTGCTGCATGTTATTAAGATGCAAAGATCTTTCAAACCTTTGTGGCTTGTCAGCCTCTATCCTCCTCACAGCCGAGTCATTATTCACAGCAGCACACGCTCAACCAGAGGCCTGTGATTAAAAAAACATTACTTCAAAAGTATTGACTGCCAGGAGTGAGAGCGTCAAACAGGAGAAGTTAAAAAAAGCTTCTGCAGCTACTAATTCTTCTTCTCTGCACTCTAACACTCCTCTCATCATCTTCTTCTTCTTTCTTCTTCTTTGGTGTCTGTCCTGCAGCCACAACCAGCCCAGACTGACCAGGGCCCACAGTGCCTTCTCCCCCGCCTCCCTCTCTGCCTCCCTCTCTGCTTTCACTGGTAAGATCTGCTTTTCTGTCTCAGCTTCTGAAGCTCTGGTTCCTCTCAGGCTGCAATTTAAGATAATTTTTCATGAATCTGCAGGTTACTTGCTAAAATATTTTTCTACCGATCTTATCCTTTTGAGCAGCCCCTCTGAGGTGGACCCCTCAACACCTTAATATAGGTCACCTGACGTATGGTCACATTTGGCGACTTTGGAGCTACTGTGCAACAATAACTTTTGTGATGACTCCAGCGCCTTGCGCTGCGGACGCAAGGAGCAGGCAATGAGATGTCGACTTACACAAAAATAGTCCAAATTTGCTGCCCTCTAGTGTCAGGCTGGGACGTTTGAATACGAGACATTAATGTAGATGATTTGATGCCTCGTAGCAACCAAAGATGACAGAGTTGCCAGCTTTGACTTCAGGAAGTGGGGAAGTTGTTTCACAGTTTTGGAGATTTTTAAACATGATTTTAACCGTAGAGCAACAAGCTCGGGGTCTGGTTCCAACGTAGCTCATTGAAGGCTTTTGGTAAAAGTTGGGTCACTACTCTAGGTCACTACTAAGAGGTCACCACTCTAACCCCTAAGCTAAGTCTCACTCTTTTGGGGGCTTTTGGGGCACCTGAAAAATCAAAATGCAGATTTGTAAAATGTATTGTTACTGTAACATTGAAAAGCCAGATTCACAAAGTCAAGTCAAGTTTATTTGTATATCACCAAATCACAAAAACATTTGTCAAGGCACTTTACAATGTTAATGAATGGAGAAACCCAACAGTTCCCACAGACAGTGAAGTTCAGACTTGTCTGTTCTCACCAGCAGAACTTTATTTTCCCTCTTGTGTTTGCTGCTGCAACATTAAACTAAAAAAATGATGTAGGTAACACGTGACCACGATTGTTACTCGCCAAACAAAGTCACTGCCGCCTGCTTCACACAGTCGTCTTGAACATAGAAAATTTAGAAAATCAGAAAAGAGTAAGAAAAAAAACTTACATCATGCACATTTTTTTGACCTGTTTGGGCTTCCATACATCACAGGTACAGAGAAGTTATTAACAGGGATGTTTGTCCTCGTCAGAAAGATGTAACTTTAATAAGAAGTAGTTTGGAGAAACTGAATCTTTGCTGCTGAGACGGAGGCTCCCTGTGCTCTTTGTTTACACCAATTTTATGTTTAAGAGCAGCACAGTTATATCACTAATAATGTCTGATGGTTTAAACTCTAGTGGTGTAAACTCACTTCAACAAAGACGCCTCCACCATCTGCAGACCTGTCGGTTTACATTTCACGTTTGTCTATTTAACTTGGGAGAAAATGAAAAAGGAGCTGTCGGAGTTTAATGAGTCGTTCCGCCATGGTAAATCTGGGCTTCAATGTTTCAGCAGCACATTAACTTACAGGACAAATTATTATCAAGATTGCATTTAGATGTGAAGACTGCACATTGTTATTACAGGTGAAATGTCTCAAATCACTCTTTAGTTTAATTTAGTTCATTTTAGTTAGTGAGTTGAAAAGAGTTTAGATTTAGTTGTAAATAGAAAATAGGAATAATCCTGAATTGTTGGTTGAAAAAGTGACAAATCAAACCACAGGTACACATTTTGATTTAATTATGTACTTTCAAAAGTAATCACAAATTACCTCTTTTGACCCTTATACATATTTGTAAAAAAGGGTTTATATTGACTCTCACTTTTCCTTTAAAGGTACGCTGATAAAAGCTCAGACCTCAGACCCCCGCGGCTTCACGCTGCAGCCTCCGAACTGTTCTTCCCAGTCAGGTTTTGTAACTGGTGCACCAGATAAGATAAGACCGGATTTAGCACAAAGGGCCTGTGGGCACAGAGAGTGGTGAGGAGGTCTGTAAAAAATATAGCTGACGTAATAAGAGTCAGCCTGCCACACGTCCACAGGGCTCACGAGTTCGCTCTGATGTCCCACGGTGCTTGTACACTTCAGTTTTGCTGAATCTCCTTCTTGAAAAATGAAGGTTTTTGTAGTTTTTTTCTTGGAGTTTAATGAAGACTTGCTCTGCACACTGCTATTCACCAATTAGACAGAAACATTAAAGCTGCACCATGCAGGAGTGGATTCATCCCAGCTGTCCCATCAGAGCAAGGGTGAGCTATTTGAAAATGCTGCATGGGGGAGTCCGTGCTCGTGTTTTTCAGCCCGGCTCGGCCCGGTCTGGAAACTTCAGTAACAACAGAAGCAGAGATCTAAACGTGGGTGAGTCCAGTTTTCTCTGCTGCTGCTAAGGAAGACGAGAAGGAGGCGGTGGTGGAGATTTTTTTTGTTTCTTTCCTCCCCCGTTAGTAAACAGTGAATCTGCAGCATCTCAATTAGCGACGATGGGATGTTCGTCTTTATTGCAGTGATTTAGGCTGATTAGCTGGATGTAATTTTCCATAAACATCCTGCCGGGTGCAGCTTTAATGGCAGTCTGCAGCTAAACAACACACAACGGCTCACAAACACAGACTTCTCCTTGTACCGTCTGTTATCTGTTGTTCACTTTTCCCTCTTTCCTTTATGTCCATTTTTTTCCCTCTCTTCAGGTGAGACCGTTTCTCTGGTGGATGTGGATATTTCACGGCGAGGGGCGAACACGCCACACCCTCCCACACCTCCCCCTCCTCCACGCCGAAGCCTCAGTCTGTTAGGTACTTTCTTTTCCTCCTTCCTCCTTTTGTTCATCTACACACACACACACACACACACACGATGGTCTAATATTTAACCTGATAAATGTGGCAGCAAAATAAGCTTTACTTTCTGCAGTTTCTCTTAATATTTCCATCTCAAGTCAAATACTTATCCATCACTTTTGTTTTTTTGCCGTTACATTTCTGGAAATTCAGACGCAGACAAGTTTCTGTAATCTTCCATAATCTGATTGGAGAAGCTTTGAAAGGTCAGCTGCAAACTGCAGATTTAATTTAGAGAAAACTGGACACAGTGATTCAGTCGACAGCAACAATAACAATCTGCACCACCGGGACAAAAACTACATTTTATGTTCTTGTTTGGGTTTTTTTTCCTCCTTTGTTGTTTTGGTGATTTCCTTTTTGTAAAAAAATAAGTTCATATTTTTCCTCCTTTTTGTTTCTAACTTCATTTCCAATCTCTTGACCTTTCAAGTGCATTTCTTTTTTTTTTTGCTCAGAGCCTCTGATATCTTCTGACCCATATATTGTACTTGGCTGATGTGTAAGCCCCTTTGTTAAAACAGCCTCAGTTGATGATTATTACTGTTGAGAAATTCTAAAATGATAAACCCAACAGTGTGTGAGTCCAAGACAAACATCCTGTAATTTCACAAAAGAGCTGATCGTTGTCGTTTTCAGTATGTGAGGGGAAGCAGAGCGTTTGATGGGAACTATTTTCACCACCAACAGCTTACCTGCTAAAAGCAGTGTAACCACAATTTAACATAATAAATGAATAAACAAACAAACAAATAAGTAATAATAATAAAGAGTTTGATTTTAGGGAAAAGCAGTTGGCACAGTTTTGTGAAACAGCTGTGTGTCCTGTGGAGATATTTGTAGTGTTGTACGACAGGGTGTGTATGTGTGTGTGTGTGTGGCTGATGTCTTTTTAATAGTTTTTTCTCAGGTTTTGAACATAAATAAG
>CM028907.1:24499949-24544949 GCA_016801845.1 Polydactylus sextarius
AATAGAATAGAATAGAATAGAAACTTTATTTGTCTGACACCAAAAAGGTAACAGAAATTTAACAGAGCTCAGCATCAACTTTACACACACATACAAGACATTAAAAGACCTAAAAGTTGAAAAAAAAAAAAAAAAATGGAGAAGTACACCACATAAACCTGAAATAAAAATACATAATCCAACTTACAAAAGGACCATTCATAAAATTATTACCAGGTTATAGAAAGTCCTTTACTGTTGGGGGCTGTGATTGGGGTTAGAATGAATGATTTTTATAGATTGCTTTTCCGCCAGTGGGACTTTGTATCTCCTGCCTACTGCTACAACTGATGTTATTGGTGTAGACAGAGAACAGAATGGGGATAAAACACAACCTTGTGGGGAGCCTTGTGTTTAAAAACCAGTTTACTGGACTTATCAAAAAAAACGAGTCCCAGCTCAGAGTTCAAAGCAACCTCTGAGTGTGTCGGTTGCTTTATTATTCCAAAGTGTAATAGTTTTTGTTATTGTCTTGCCTGTTTTAAGTTGTGATCTGTATTTTGGTAGCAGCAGGATGACATTGTGATCTGACCTGCTGAGAGGTGTGTGGCTTTGATACATATGCGTTTGGGATTTTTTTCTTAGCATAGGTCCAATATATCATTAATTCTGGTGGAGTCGTGACATATTGTTCCAGATCGGGCAGATATGACGTGACGTCACAGCGGTTAAAAAGGAGAAACACAGGCTGCGCTCCGGTCTGACTGACAGCTCTGTGATGGCTGTCAGCCATCCGCTCTGCTGCCATGTTAAAATCCGGTCCTGGGACGTATGCTACTGTTAAGTTCCTCTGTTTTATACGATCGCACAGCGCGATTGCAGATTGCGATATCCGGCTGCCTCTCCTCCTCAGTCTGTTCCTTATGCCCCTCTGGACCCTCTTTTCCTCCGGATGTGTTTTCGCTTCTGATTGCGAAGTATCTGACGGGGGATGTTGTCAGTGAGGGGGGGTACGTGTGTTGGCACCAGCAGATCGTAGCCGAGCTCCAACAGGTAGCTCCGTGAATACGTGAGCCTACACGTGGTGGTGAATTGCTGTGCCAGTGGAAAACAAAGTCCGTTTACTGGTCATAGAGCCGTTAAACGTTGACAAAGGAAGAGAGGTGTGAGCGGAGGAGGAGGTGGCGCATACTGGGGCATTATTATCTCACGCTTTTAATCGTCCAGCATTACTAGTTGATCATGTCAACATGGACCACAGTACACTGTAAAAAAAGTGGTACAGTAACAGTAAAGCTTCAAATAACGCCGCGGGTGTTTATTTACCAAATGACTGTGTGTCATGTGTAAGTTTATGTTATATGTAAGTTTTATTAAAACACTGTTATAATGTTATACCCGCTGTTTATTAAATTAATATTGCTATTGATATTCCATTACATCATCAATATATTAAGTTTAATGATTATACAAAGCAACTGATTTTGCAAAAGATTAAAAGTTAAATCAACTTGACATTTAGTGTGTTGTACTTAAAATAGCAATTCACTCAATTTTTGATTACACATTACTTCATTATTTTAAGGCAAGTAAAGTAAAAATCAAGTAAATTCAACGTATCCAGGCTTACAGTGTACTAAAGCACACTAGTACAGTAGGTTGCCTCATAATACAACAAAATATATAATTTAAAAGAGCACAGCTGTGTTTTTTAAAGTGTTATTTACAACATACACACAATACATACACAAAACAGTCATGAACACACCTTAAATCAAATCATATTTTATGGTGTCACATGGTGTGCAGAAGCTATAAGTGGGTGTGAGGTTAAATACTTTATTGACTTTATTTGTTACTCAACACAACAGAGGGGAAAACCTGGCCCAGCAGACATCCCTACAGCCTGTGTGTGTGCTCTTATTTGTTTATCATTTCATCCAACATTTACTCTTTATTCACATACCTACGAGAGTAAACTACACTCTGCCTTTCAGTAGTAGTAGCAGTCAGTTGTTTTTTTCCTGCATTAATATTCAGTGTTCATTCTAGTTCACACATTTGCTATTGTAAAACAACATGTCAGTGTAAATGTCAAAGTCACTGTGGTCACATCGGGTCATGTGAGGGAGTTAGTCTTAAAGAGAGAGCACACCCACACAGGCATTGATCGGACAAAACGCTCACTGATCTTTGCGTTCTGTCAAAACACTCGTCTTTGACTCCAGTAACAGGCCTCTCACTGGCTCTCTTCTGCTCCATCAGCGCTTCATTCACAGCATGATGCCACTGATTTCTGTGCTTTCAGTTATGCAGCAGCACATTTGCCAGTGACTGGAGGATCTCCCTCTTCTCATAGAGGTACATCTGGGTTTCCCACAGCATGTCCACCAGGACTGCATATATATAAAATAAAATAAAACAAAATAGAGACAATACAACTCTCCTATGGTATGAAAGCTTCCAACACATTCCTACTAATAAAATTTCACATAAATTCAACTAGTTGATTAAATGGCCTGTTTTTTTTTTTTTTAACATAACCCACTGCTTGATTTTGATGTGGAAAATAAAGCTTAAAAAGCCTAAATAAAGCCTAGACTGCCTAAAAATAAAGCCTAGACTGGACTGTCCTCTTCATGCAGCAAAGGCAGTTTTATGTCCTAATTAAAAAGGGATAACTTAAATCAAATATAATTATGAGATGAATAAAAACAACCCTCCACAAGCTGGCCAAAAATATTAACTACTCTCCACTCAGGATGCCCCTTCTGTGACCAACATCTTCTTGGATAAATTCTGTAAAATACCATACTCACTTCTTTATCTGTGTTTGGATGCTGTCCACTTCAGATGTGCCTCTGTTCATAGCACGACTGCAGCCCCCATGTACATGATGTCTTCAAACCCTGTCAGCCAATCACAACAGCTATTGGTAGACACCAGTACTCAGAGGGGTCAGAATGGAAAACGACGGGAAAAGAAGGGGATTGCTGTGTTTGAATGAAGTACAACTATACGGGGTCTTGTCACATTTTTCACAAACAGTATCTTTCATTTATCAATAAGAAAACCAACTAAATACCATCTTTGTGTTTTTTTTTGTTTTTTTGTGTGTGTGTATTTTCTGGTGTTTTGGAGATTGAAGATGACTAAGTTGTCAGAAAAACACATTGTAGTGGATGATAAAAATAACCTTAATTGCTAATTTGTAAAAAAAATATGATAAATACCAAAACTTCAAGGCTTTTTCTTGGATTTAGTTCCTTCATGGCTCAGACATTCAAATAGAAAAAAGCCCAAAAAAAGAGAACAGGGAAGTTAAGGTGAGGGGTGGTGGTGTTACCTATGTCTTGAGGCTTGGCCTTGTAGGAGATGGGGGGAGGACTGCCGGGGGAGGGAGGGAGGCAACGCTGGACTCCTACACTACACAGCATGTCCAGCAGTATCTTTCTATTAGGACCTTTCATGTTAACACAAACACATGCAAGCAAGTCAACATGTTAGACGTGCACACAAACAGCAAACTGCAGATTGAAAAGAGAAAGACACAGTAGTAGAGAGAGAGAGAGAGAGAGAGAGAGAGAGCAGAAACATAAATGAGCTGTTGGCAAATATTCATGCATTTTAAAAATTTATAAAAAACAGCAAATTCAATTTAGTGGATGATCAGCGTGAGCGTCAATAAAAATGTTGATGTTGTCATCTGCTTCCTACAGAGAGTAAATCATTCTGTCACTTTTCATTCAAGTGAGTTAAGATTTCTTTTGGACCAGTGTAGCCGACATTAAATCACAGAATACAAAAATGTCAAGGAAACAGTAAAGTATGAGACATATTTTCTTTGTGGTCCCTCATGTAAAAAAAGGAAAGATACTGGCAACTGCTTCAGTAACTGAAATAGTGCTGCCCCCTTCTGTTGAGAAGATGAAGGTGCAGTTTGTATTGAAATACTGAGATGACCACAAGTGAGTGAGTTTGACTTTTATACAGTTGTTTTTTCTTATCTATGGACTGTTTATTACACTGTAGAATTCAACATGTGAACATTGCATGTGAGAAGTTATAGAGGGAGTAATAGTCTTATCATCCACCATAGTGGTAAAATTCTACACGATGCACAAGCAGCATGGTTACAAATTTCTAGCTATCTGTGTTGTAAAGTAGGTATACACATGAGTATTAGTGGATTTAAATTCTATAACTGCATTTTCAAAATTATTCATTACATACCCAATAATTCTCATGCAAAGGATTTGCCATCTGGAGCAGAACATATACTGTTAAATCAGACATCAAACTACATCATACAGGCTTGTTAGATGATGCACATCCCATAAATTTATCAATACACTTCACTACGTTAATTTCCCCGTGCACCATCCTCATCACAATATCTCAGATATTCTCCCCATCCCTCCTTCCTCCTTTACCTTTGCTGGTGCGGGCAGCGATCAGTCCAGGAGTTTCTCCCAGGTCGTTGTGGATCTCCACATCAGCACCGAACACAATCAGAGCTTTGATCAACTCTATGTGGTCCATCTAACAAGCACAGGGACATAATATCGTCATCAAGTATACTGTACATAGTTCCACAGCGGGATGATTTTTTATGAATCCAACAGTTATTATTCAGTGTTATCAACATGTTTTTTTCCAGCTTTTTTTCAGAAAAAGCTGAGGTGTGTAATTTTGATAAGAAAACAAAAACAAAGAGCAGTCTCTGTTCAAGAAATAGCTTTTCTTGAATAGAGACAGTTCACGGGGAGATATATATAATATCTTGTCATGTGAGTATACGGGTCATTACAAAGAACAGTGATTATCATCCTAATGATGCAAGCGAGATGCAAGACGATTTCAAAAGTGCCTGGCATTTTAAAAATCTCGTAATCTCTTCTGTTTTTCCCCTGTTGCTAAATACACAAGTATTCAAGTGTGACGAGTCACACAATCATTCTGACATTTCTTAGTAGTTTTCTGAACATTTGTGTCAGTAACAGACAATTGTTTCCAGGGCACACACCTTCATAGCCAGGTGAAGGGCTGTGTTTCCATCCTGGCCCTTCAGGTTGGCGTTCGCTCCATGGGTGAGCAGCACCATGGCGGCTTCAAAGCGACCTTTCTTGGTCATAATGTGGAGGGCGCTCTCTCCAGTCTTACTGAGGTAATTCACTGCACAGCCCCGCTCCAAGAGAATACGACACATCTGGAGATGCATTCATTTAGTCTTTTAAAGAAACCTTGACACAGCTTCAAATTCAAACACATTGTGGGTTGAGAGATTACAACATCCACAGGAAGAAACAAACATTACTAGCAGGGAGCTATTCCATAAATATGAAAGAGATTAACCATTCTCTATGTTGCTCAATCTACTGCTCCAGGAAGTTTCATTTCAACATTTCATCAAAACTTGAACATTTGTAAGATGAACTGAATTTCTGACTGTAAAACTGGTAAAGTAACACAGATGACCTCAGCAGTCTTGGCCCAGTGGAGAGGTGTCCCTCCATACAACGAGTCTTCAGCCTGGAGCTGACCGGGGTCTGCTTTCAGGATCTCTTCCACACAGCTGACAGAAAAAAATAGACAGCAAGACATAATTCATTACCTCTAAAACACACAGAATTTCTTCTTTTCGTGTTTAGTAAGCTTGTAATCTTAGTGACTCTTTTTTTTTAAATGTTTGTGTCACACAGCACTGTCCTCAGTCTGAGGAAATTCATTTTCCAAAACCTCCACAGTTTCCCTGAAAGACATACACCAGGAATGATATCCCATTGTGACCTATCATCCTTACCCCTTCTCATTGTACTTCATGGCACTGTGGACGGGGTAACCAATGCCACCAATGACATCACATTTGGCCCCACCGTCCAACAAAGCCTTGACGGCCTCCACATCGTCCCAAAACGACACGCCACATGGAGTGGTGTCTCCCCGTTGTTGTTCAGCTCATTCACCCCAGCGCACAGCCGTGAGCACAGGACCTGGACAAGAGTAGGATGGACAGTAACATGGACGAAGGAAGTAAATTAATCATGTTAATATGCAGTTTAGCCACACATGCAGCTGATACTTTGCTCATCACACCTGGATGATGGCTGGAGAATCCTGCTTGGCTGCACAGTGCATGGGCGTCTCTCCGTTGCGGTCCTTGATGTCGGTGCGAGCCTGGCTTTCCTCCAGCAGCTCTTTCACGCACACCAAGCCGCGAGCATTGATCTGACTGGAGAAAGAAAGAAGACATGTTGTGTGAGGATTAAAATTTTTGCAGCACATCGTAGGGTCAAACAGGAAGTATGACGCAGGCATTAGGATGATGCTGCCAACAGCCATTTGTTTCTAATCACATCGGTGCTGTGTTGAATCTCACTTGAAAGCCAAAAGTGTTTTTTGTTTTGTTTTTTGGTAAATTGTGCATGTAGGTCAAGCACAGATAGTTTTGCAGTTTGATCAGCAGTTCATCTGGCATGTCAGTAATTCCAACATCTAACACTTGGCAGTAGAAGCACAAGCCATTTCAAGCAAAATAAAGAAAGACATTTTCTTTGTGAAAAGAAAAACAAATTGATCTAAAAGCGACACGATTTGAAAAAAGGAAGAGGTACCATTGAATATTTTGTATCTAATGGGCTTAAAACACCACAATCACTAACAAGAGTTTTAAAGTACTGTTACCACAAAGCAACACTTATAGACGATGGCCTTCGCCTATAAGCAGCTGGGATAGGCTCCAGTGATGAAAGTGACTCGGCTAGTTCCTGTTTTTCTGGACTAGAGCGTTAAATAGCCTGGATATTTTGTTTTTAGGGTAAAAACTCTGCAAGTTGTCAGTTTATTTAGTCAAGAAACAATTTTAATTTTATCATTGCCCTAATTCTGTGTTAATGATTTTCTTTTCTCCACCAGACATGTAAATCAGCTGCAAAAGATTAGTCAGCACTGGTTTGTTCTCAAGAGCAAACATTTTCAGGTCAATGTCTTCCAAGGTTTAATGTAAAACATTTTCTGCAAACTTTCTTCAACACCACAAACAAATCTACTGATTGTGACTGTTCCATGAAAGTGGATTTATTCATAAACCTTCACTATTTTAAACCTTCACATATTTAAACAACTATTTTATTGTTTTTGTATGGTTATTGTTTGACCATTACATTTATTATTCATTATTATTATATCGCTCACCAATCGCTGTACAACACACACTAATCAGTCTCAACTAAAACCAGTTCCCTCTTTTAAAGGTGTGCTGTGCAAATCCAGATATTATATGGAGATCCTCCTACAGTCTCAGAGTAAAGCTGAGTTCAAGATGCACAATACGTTGCAAAATGTTTCATTTAACAGGAACAGAGGTGCTAAACACCCTGTTGCATGACGCCAGCCTTACAACTACTTACAACGGCTTTCTAAATATATACACCTTGGCTCTCATTGTTTGGTCAATCCAACCTCCAGGTTGTAGACTCTGATCTAACAAGTGTGGTTTTTCACCAAGAGACGGTGGAGGCAGCAGAGAGACTCTTCATACACCTGTAGGGAGTCATTTGTCCATTATAGTGACTATGAAGCTGATATATTAACTTCAAAATCTTGCATAGAGACACTTTAAAGTTGTTTCAGAACTGTCAGAATGTGTGGTTACATTGTAACCTTGGATCTCTGAGTGAAGAGGCCATCTCTCCACTCCATTACATATTCCATATATATATGGATATGATCCCCGTTGCTTGTCAGGGTACATAGAAATTTCTTTAAGACACACCGGCTTGCGCCTGCGCTGGTGTGTAATCACTGATAGTTTGAACGGAACGTGTCTCCAAGTGGCCTGAGGACTGAGATAGTCTCTTCACTCAGAGAACCAAGGTTACAATGTAACCACATGTTCTCTATCATCTCGAGAGCTTTTCTCCACTCCCTTACATATTCCATATGTACGAGGTAGATCTTCAAGGAGACGGTGCGGCCCACAATCCCAAACCACTAAGTGAAACAAACATACTATTTACAAATGTTGCTTTAAAGCAACAGTCACGGATTCTAGAAAGTCACGGATTCTAGAAAGGAAGTTTATGTAGCCTCAACCAAACAAGAAGAATTTTATATTAATAGCTGACTTTTATCTGGACAGTTTTTCTCCCATAGATCTCTCTGAACTGACTACAACCATTTCTTCTTCCAGGCCAACGACTTGTCTCTTAGACCCTGTTCCAGCCAGGCTGTTTACAGACATCCTACCTTTAGTTGACATGTCCATCTTGCATCTGATAAATCTATCTCTAGTAAAAGGCTATGTACCACAGGCTTTTAAAGCTGCAGTAATTAAACCATTACTTAAAAAACCTACTCTGGACCCAGGTGATCTAGCTAATTATAGACCTATATCAAATCTCCCTTTTATGTCCAAAATCCTGGAGAAAGTTGTTGCTGCTCAACTATGTGATTACTTACATGACAATAGTCTTTATGAGGATTTCCAGTCAGGGTTTAGAGCTCATCATAGCACAGAAACAGCATTAGTGAAAGTTACCAACAACCTTCTTATAGCCTCTGACAATGGACTTGTCTCTATTCTTGTCCTGCTGGATCTTAGTGCTGCGTTTGACACAATTGATCATAACATCCTACTACATAGACTAGAACATGTTGTTGGGATTAGAGGCACTGCACTTTCATGGTTTAAGTCGTATCTATCAGATAGATTCCAGTTTGTTCATGTAAACAATGAGTCTTCCACATGTACTGCAGTTAGTCATGGAGTTCCACAGGGTTCTGTGTTAGGACCAATCCTCTTTATTTTGTACATGCTTCCCTTAGGAAACATCATCAGGAAGCACAATATAAACTTCCATTGTTATGCAGACGATACCCAGCTGTACATATCTATGAAACCAGATGAAACTAATCAGGTCATCAAACTTCAGGATTGTCTAAAGACATAAAGACCTGGATGACTCAGAATTTCTTACTTTTAAACTCAGACAAAACCGAAGTCATCATACTTGGCCCTGAACATCTAAGAACATCATTTTCAGATCACATAGCTAATCTGGATGGCATCACTTTGGCCCCCAGTTCTACTGTGAGGAATCTTGGAGTAATCTTTGATCAGGACATATCCTTTGTATCTCATATTAGACAAGTCTCTAGAACAGCTTTTTTCCACCTACGTAATATTGCAAAAATCAGAGGCATCCTGTCTAGAAAGGATGCTGAAAAGTTAATTCATGCATTTGTTACCTCTAGACTGGACAACTGTAACTCTCTACTATCAGGGTGTTCCAGTAACTCCATCAAAACCCTTCAGTTAATCCAGAATGCTGCAGCACGGGTATTGACAGGAAGTAGGACCAGAGATCATATTTCTCCAGTATTGGCTGCTCTTCATTGGCTGCCAGGAAAATCTAGAATAGAATTCAAATTCCTCTTGCTTGCCTATAAAACCCTTAATGATCAGGCTCCATCATATCTTAAGGAACTCATAGTTCCTCACTATCCTAATAGATCACTTCGATCACAAACTGCTGGTTTACTTGTGGTTCCTAGAGTCTCTAAGACCAGAATGGGAGGTAGAGCCTTCAGTTATCAAGCTCCTCTCTTATGGAACCAGCTCCCAGTTTGGGTCAGAAACATCCTTTCTACATTTAAGGTTAGACTAAAAACTTTCCTTAATGATAAAGCCTATAGTTAAGGATGGTCCAGGCAGGACACGGGCCTGCCTGAACCATCCTTTAGTTAAGCTGCTATAGGATTAGACTGCTGGGGAACTCTGATAATACACTGCTCCTCTCTGTCCCTCACTCCTCACGTCTCTCTCTCTCCCTCACACTTCATGTCCTGATATTTATATACTACATATTTTTAACATCATCTGCTCTTTCTCGCAGTTGTGTCTCCCCCTACCCCTTTCTCTTTTACAGGAAGTTTTGACTCCAGAGCTGTTGGACTCCAATTCTTTGACAACATCATCATTTTCATCTTCATCATTATTATTATTTTCATTGTAATATTAATTGTAATGATAATTTTACTTTATCAACTACTTGTAACCATCTAGTCTCTACTGTCTCTTCCCGGTCTCCCTCTTTTCTTCCTCCCCCTCCCCCATCCTCCTCCCCTCCCTTTCCTCTGTCTCTTCTTTTTTCCCTGTTTTCATTTCACTCCAACCGGTCGAGGCAGTTGACCGTCCATTCTGAGTCTGGTTCTGCTGGAGGTTTCTTCCTGTTAAAAGGGAGTTTTTCCTCTCCAATGTCGCCAAGCGCTTGCTCATTGTGGAAATGTTGGGTTTCTCTATGTAAAGTGCCTTAAGATATATGTTTTTATGAACTGGCACTATATAAATGAAATAAATTAAATTAAACTAAAATGTACACTATATACAGCTCACAGGAGTAGGGGGTTTTTTTTTTAAAAAAAAAAAATTTTTCCCCCCCGGGAAAAATTTTTCCCCTTTTTTTTTTTTTAAAAAAAAAAATTTTAAAAAAAAAAAACCCCCAATTTTTCCCCCCCCCCCGGGGGGTTTTTTCCCCCCCCTTTAAAAATTTTGGGGGGGGGGGTTTTTTTTTTTTTTTAAAAAAAAAAGGGGGTTAAAAAAAAAAAAAAATTTTTTTTTTTTTTTTTTGGGGGGGGGCCCCCGAAAAAAATTTTTTTTTTAAAAAAAAAACCCCCCCCGGGGGAATTTTTTAAAAAAATTTTTGGGGGAAAAAAAAAAAAAAATTTTTTAAAAAATTTTTTTTAAAAAAAAACCAAAGAAAAATTTTAAAAAAAAATTTTTTTTAAAAAAAAAAAAAAAAAAAAAAAAAAAAAAAAATTTTTTTTAAAAAAAAAAAAAAAATTTTTTTTGAAAAAAAAACCCCTTTTTTTTTAAAAAGGGGGGTTTTTTTTTTTTTTTTTTTTTTTTTTTTTAAAGGGAAAAAAAAAAAAAGGGGGGAAAAAAAAGGGTTTTAAAAAAATTTTTTTTGGGGGGGGTTTTTTTTTTTAAAAAAAAATTTTTTTAAAAAAAAAAATTTTTTTTGGGTTTTTTCCCCTTTTTTTTTTTGGGTTAAAAAAGAAAAAGGGGAAAGGGGGGAAGAAAATTTTTTTGGGGGGGGGCCCCCAAAAAAAAAAAAAAAATTTTTTGGGGGTTTAAAAAGGGGTTTTTTTCCCCTGGGGGGGGGGGGGGGGGAAAAAAGGAAATTTTTTTTTCCCCAAAAAAAAAAACCCCCCCCTTCCCCCCAAAAAAAAAAAAAAAAAAAAAAAAAAAAAAAGGGGGTTTTTTCCCAAAGGCCCCCTTTTTTTTTAAAATTTTTTTTTAAAATTTTTTTTTTGGGGGCCCCTTTTTTTTTTTTGGGAAACCCCCCCGGGGGGGCCCCCGGGGGGGGAAAAAAAGGGGGGTTTTTCCCCCCCGGGGGGTTTTAAAAAAAAAAGGGGGGAAAAAAAAAATTTTTTTTTTTTTTTAAAAAAAAATTTTTTTTTTTTTTTCCCGGGTTTGGGGGAAAAAAACCCCCGGGGGAAAAAAAATTTTTTTTTCCCCAAAAAGGGGGGCCCCAAAAAATTTTTTTTGGGGGGTTTTTCCTTTGGGGGCCCCCCAAAATTTTTTTTTTTTTTGGGGGGGGAAAAAAAAAGGGCCCCTTTTTTAAAAAGGGTTAAAAAAGGGGGGGGGGAAAAACCCTTTTGGGTGGGGCCCCCCCTAAAAAGGAAAAATTTTTGGGCCCCCCTTTAAAATTTTTTTTTAAAAAAAATTAAAACCCCCGGGGGGGGGTTTTTTTTTTTTTTTCCCCCCTTTTCCCCCCCCCCCCCTTTTTTTTTAATTTTTTTTTTTTTTTAAAAGGGGGGGGGGAAAATTTTTTTTTTTGGGGGGGCCCTTTTAAAAGGGGTTTTGGGGGGTTTTCCCGGGGTTTTTTTTTTAAAAAAAAAGAAGTTACATTTTTAATAGATAACTAGTAACTATTGGAATACATTTTTAAAGTAACCCTCCCAACCCTGGCAACACATCAGTGGTTCAGTGAGTCACATAACAAATTAACAACCCACTACCTGTCCACCCCCCATAGTGTTTCAGACAGGAAATATTAAAGTAATGATCCATGAGATGAAAGAGTACTTTACCGATCTGTGTCTCTGATAAAGCACCGTCAAGTTTGGTTCAGCCCAGTAAACTACAAAAATAGCCTCAGTCTCCATTTCATATGATTCACAAACACAGACCAAGGTGGGGAACACTAAAAAAACAAATAACACAAAACTCCCAGTGCCAATGACAAAGCTTAAGTTAAGTCCACTGTAAATTTTGGAGTTTAATATTAAATTATTCTGCTTTCCTTTCCTACTCCTCTTCCTCTTCTATTTACAACTACAACACAAGTTAGTTAGAAGTATTGTCTCAAATCATTACACTCATGCTCCCATTTCATTTCTACTCTGACACTTGAATCTGTCACCTGTATGTTCACCCACTCTGTACTGGTAAACCCATGTCCCCCACTATTTACAGTATATTAACTTCAGTTTGCTGACTGTTGGATTGCTTATGCAGCTTTATTCACCAAACTTCTCTGTGGTTCTTTTTCTGCCGCCTACACAGCTTTATATTATATTAAAACACATTGATCAAAATATAATTAAGTTAGAACATTAAGGTTGTGACAAGCTGATCACTTGTTTGCCAGACTGCCCATTACTCACATTACACACATCTTATGGGAGCTGTTTGTTAAAAAGAACAGTGGTATTTAGCTAATCCACCCTCACTTTTGCAGGTCAAACAAACATCATGGTGTGCAGCCCTGTATATTGATGGTGCCGCTGTAACCATATTTTCATTTTATCCTTCATTCTGTAGGTCCACATTCAAGCTTTCACAGAAAATTGGTCACAGTATGTTATTACGTGGTCATGTACAGGCAATCTATGACTAACGCTCCTTATATGAACTGAATCTGGCTCAGGTCTCCAAAGTGAACACATCATCTCAAACTAGTCATCAAAGAAAAAAAACACACATAAAATAAAATGGATGTAATACTTGAAACATTTATAGAACTTATTTATTTTAATATTTTTTAATTGCCAGTTAATGTGTCGTGAGCCTAACAATCTCCTACTTCCAGGCAGCTGTGGCAGAAGGTTAACACCTCTTCCCTTTTCCTCTTCCTGCTATTCTATCACCTCTCCCTCAATGTTTGCCAATTGATTTATGTGATAAGGCGATGATCAACATACCCGTGAAACAGTGTTATTGGGATTGACAGGGCATGTCCAGCTAACAGCTGTGAGGTAATTCTGACTGTGTGAAACCAGGCACCAATGGATCGTTTGACCAACGGAACATTTGATTCAAATGTTCGTCCGTCCCCAATTGTTTATCGTCTCAGTTGGAAGACTTCAATCTCCTCTCTGCGGAAATAATTGGGGGCAGTGAGGGAGTTAATTGTGTTTTCCACTGATGAATCATCAGGAAGTGTTGGTGAACTCCACTGACCAGAGACACACACAAACTCTTGCACACATACACACATGAATGCAGAAAAACACAGGCAAACTGTACCTATGTGCTCAGACCACATTAATACACACATTAACATAATCACACTCATTATTCACACATTTACACATCGAAACAAGCACACCTACACATATACTGACCACACACTTCATCACAGAGAAAACCCAGTCACATATGCATTCACTTACACAGGCCACACACATGCTAAACATACTCACAGTGAGTGCATATGCACATGTATGAACACTATACATTCTGATACATGAAAACAGATCGCTACAGTGTACAACTCACTAACTCTCTCTCACCCTCCCTGTTGCTGTTTCAGAAGTTGAGAGGCCAATTGGTAAAGCTCTCACAGCAGTTATAACCATGCTGGGAACTAGAGACTGAAGAAATCCCTTCTCTCTTTTTCCAAAAGAAGGATTTCTCCCTCATTGTCGCCCAGTTAAGAGTGTAGGATGTGGGGTGTATGTGGAGGGGTTGCTGATGTAGTGATTTTGGCTCAGAAACAATGCTATGCTGTCTAAAGAGGGGTAATGGAGGGAAGTAATGGAGGTAGTGTTTTCCTCCGTGTGTGTATTTGTGTATGTGGGTCTGTGTTCACATGTGATACACACCCTCAGAGTGAGGTGATATCATGGCATCACTCCAAAGGCCACACTAGCCTCCAGATGAAGGAGGAACCATTGTATTAACTCCAAAATAGGAGGCTGACACAGACGCTTTGTGTGACTTTAATGAGCATTAGGAAAGACAGGAAAGATAGAGTGGAACAGTGAGTGAGACTGTTCCTGTGTGTGCTCTTAACTTAGTGTGAACAGCCACTCTAAATACCTTCAGTGTTGATGTTTAGATAAAGGCAAGAGCAACACAAAAATATGTATTCACAGTCAACATGACATCTGATGATCTGGTCTAGCATAGATAGATAGAGCATAAAGGTTACAGGTGTTCTTTAAAAAAATCTAAACCAATGCCAAATTTTATACTGGAGTAGTGCAGTCACTCAGACAGTGTTATTTCAAATGTATTTTTGGCAAAGTGGACAAAAGTCAAACATACTTTCATGTGTTTATGTGTTAGTAGTGTAGTGTTATTATTTGCTTGCCAACACGCCAGCATGTGGTGACATGAAGACAGAACCTCTCCTGTGTTGACATGAAATAGCCTGGGTCCGATCTTCTCATCAGCCTTCTTTATCATCCTCCATATCTCTTCGTCTGCAGAGAAGTCATTAATAATTTCTGGATGAAACAGAGACAAGTGCTTAACTGGCAGGGCTCAACATGAGTGGGTGGAAGGAGGAACCACGAAGGGAAAACTTAAAAAGCTGAGAGGAACTATTTATTAAGTTGTCTTATTAATTTGTCTAGTTGTGTTTGGCATTCAGAGCTCTGTTAAAAGTTGACAGTAAACTTGAAAGATACATTTAAGAAACAGTAGCACAGAGCCAAAACAGAATAATTTTTTAATTAACTATAAATATGAATTAATCTGTAATGGTAGACTGATTTGAAATTGAGATGATCAATATTTTTATTAACAATAAAAAGACAATAAATCAAACTATGTAATGTGAAAAGCTGCATTAGTAGTAAGGAACACAAAATTACCACCCAACTCTATAGTTCTTCTCATCATTTTTCTGTTGTCTTTATAGTATAATGTTGTCATTTGTGTTGTTGCCGCCTAAAAAGTAGGCAGTTGTTCTCATCTAAGAGGCTCTTAAGACCCACTGTGTGTTGCCTGATCAGCACCATATTGAAAACACAGAAAGCCACTGACAAGCTGATGAACATAATACACCATGTAGGAGCTGAATATTTCCATAAATAGGAGACCAGGACAAAGCTAAAAAGAAAGTTAAAATGGTAAATATTGACTTTCCTTTAGTCTTTACATCTTTATGAGGTTTGCAAGATTCACCACATCATTGCTTGTCTATTCAAATGTATTATTTGTGGAAACAAAACAGAAAGTGAATTCTAGGAAATGATTATGACCACATCAGACTTTGGTCAATCTCAAGAAGTTCATTTGGCCTTTTGATTAGATTAGAGTTCACCTTGAAACACTGAGTAGACGTGTGAACCTGATTGACTGTGTAAACAGATGCAGATGTGCTATTTTATTTTTCTGTTCTTGTTCAGTGTGCTCACTTGTTGATAACAGCACTGCTGTATAATATGGTGTAACAACCTGGGGTCTGCAGTTCTTTTGTTGTCCATGGGGTGGCTCTAGTGTTTGCATTTTTTGCTCTTTCCTTTTGTTCTGGTCACGTCAGTACTTCCTGGTAATCATTGTCAATCAGTGAGTCATTGTTTCCTCATGGTCCTCATTATCCTGCCTATTAAAACTCCCATAATTCCCCCCAATCCTTGCCTAGTCTTGAGTTAAAACCCTTGTTGCTACTTTGACCAAGCGGTTGTTCGCTGAACCCTGTTTTTGTATTACCTGTGTTCTTGGACTCCTGTTTGCCCTCGGACTCGTACTCTGCCTGCCAATTTAGGTTTGTTTGCACCTTCAGTTTGCCTTATTGGATTTGACCTTTACCCGTGATACCTGGAATCTGTACTCTGCCTGCTGTTTTTGGATTTGTCTGATATAGCTAGATAGCTGAGAGTCACTCAGCTATCCAGGCACCACCTGAACCCACCGTTAAAGATATAGCTCAACTTGGTCTGGTCTTATCTTGACTAATGTGGGAGGGTCAACAACTAAAGTGACCTCAAGGACTCTCCAAAAGTAGAGAAGACTTTTGGTAGAGAGATAGACTTTCAACCAGTTCCAGTTGCCTTTCTTTCTGCACTTGATTACCATGGCACCCTGCGCCTGTGTAGGTTTTCTCCAAATACTCTGGCATCCGACCACAATTATGACCAATGACCAAAGATGCCCGTTTGGTCATTTGATTACTCTAAATAGCCTGTAGATGTGAATGTGAAAGTGTTTGGTTGTCTTCCTATATGTGTTGGCTTTGTGATAGACTGACAACATGTCCAGGGTACTTCCTGCCATTTCCCACAATCCGTTGGGATTTGTTCCAGCGCCCTCAACAGGATATAGATAATATTTGAATGGATGATTACCCAGAGCTTCTTCCATAAAAAGAAGCATTACAAGACCATATTAAAGTTTAAACCCTAAAAAATATTCAACTTAACCTTGGTGCTAAATACAAACAATTTATCACATTAGTGTAAGTTACACTAACAACTTACTTGTCTGTCACACTTTTAACCATGAAGTGTCTTGAATCAGCTAAACTGAAAACAGTAGACAATATGACTGAATACACAGCCTGCAAGACAGTTGGAAGAAGTGTCGCAGCATTGCCCACTGAGTCTGTCACTGACTGAACAATTCCATGATATTGATGGTGCCCCTAAAAGGACACAGCTTACTAAACTGTAAAATGAGCAGTCAGTGCTCCTACTGGATGTTTTATGTTTTATTATGTTTATATTCACCAAGTGCTTTATTAAGAACAGATATACACATGTTCATTCATGTAGCTGTCACATCAACCAATCACAGTGAAGCAGTGAATGGTTACAATAGATTTGGTAGCAATACAATGTTTTCAGTATCAAAATGTTAAAATAGAATAACTGATTTTAAGTTATGATCTTATGATGATGATGATCTAAGTTATGATTATCTTTCATAGTCTATCCCTGTTTAAATCATTTTGTTTACTTTTCTTTTACATGACCAAGAAATGACCTCTCCAGATTCTGTAGCAGGTATTCTGTGGAAAAGTTGTGTTTCTGGAAATTCTTGCAAAAAAACTTGCAAAGCTGTTGGGCTGACATGAGGGAATAACAGTACCATGTTTGTCCATGTGTTTACTGAAAATGTGATTCTTATGTTTAATGCTATGAAGCATTATTCACTTCACTACATTGGAAAGACGCACAACATTTCTGTCAAGGTTCTTGTTACTCGATACTTTCAATTCTGCAAATTGATGTTTTTTTCCCACTTTTTTTTCTCCTCTATATATTCTTTATATTTCATGATCCTTCATAGTCACAATAATCCCATCTAAAAAAAATATAATAATGAAAAAAGATAACACACACAATTATCTTTTCTAGCTTCTGAAGGTTTTCCTCATAATGTATCATGAATGTATCTTACTACATATAACAAACCATATCTAACTAACAGTTAACTAAATTCCCCCAAAATAAAAATCAATCAAACTGAAAGAGTAAATAGTAAATTTGTCAGGAAAATCTAATACCTGATGTGGAATCAGACACAGATGCAATCAAGAGGAGGCAGTTGTCCTAAGTTTAACAAATGAGATTTACTTGCTGCAAGGGGATTTTAATTACAAAGAGTTCTCTGACACAGAGTAAATTAAAAAACCCAAAGAAATGAAAACAAAATGCTTCAGAGTAGGAGGAATTAATTGTTCTCTTTCCAAGGACGGTCGCTGGTTGGCTGTTTGTAGTTCCTCTTCTCCAATAAGTTGAACGAAAAGACGCTTGATTGGTGCATGCATACAGAATGTCTCGTGTTGTTATTCTGCCACCAAGACATCTTTCTGTTATCAGACCACACACAAACTCATTTTTGGTAACATTCTGCTGATGACTTTTTCCACCAGCACAAGTTCTCCTCTGCATGGTAGCAAAAAGCAAAGTTACATTCTCTATTAAATGATTAAACAATGCATAATAAAATACAGTTAGATTTTCCACACAAAATGAAAGAACATTTCACAGCTATATTATCTCTAAACCGCCCACCCCGCCCAACCACCACCAAACAAATATTTAGCACCAGCAGCCACTGCTGACAACTCTCACATTATTTGTAGTCACACTGAAAATAACAATTCAAGTCATTTAATATTCATGTCAATATTAGCATGGAAATATGTCACATTTTAATCAGACATTTCTGGTAAACATTAAACGTGCAGAGTTCTGCCTTTGTTACATTTTCACAGTCTAGTCTTTTGATACTTGGCAACATGAGAACTATCAGTCACAGGCCATTTATAGCACATCCATTTTTTTAAAGTTGTCAAGCGTTTACAGGACTGACCACTGACCACTGTTTTCACACTTGACTCACTGCTCATACAAGATGTTTCACCTTTTAGCTGTAAAGCTGCATTAAGAACTGTCATACATTTTACAGGTTGTCATTGTTGATCACTGGGTTTTTAAATGATGATGGTAAAATCAATGTCTGAAGCAGTTATCACTGTTTCCTACACAGAAAGTATCAATACATCACATTTACACTAACATTGTTTCACATTCATTCAGTTGTATTTTACTTAATTTTCCATGCATACCATGACCTACAAAGGCTTCCTGTTTTTTTTCATACTGTTGTGACTAGAAACTGCTGGCTATTTCTGACACTACTGACACATGCGACACACACACTTGTTCTTGGTATTGTTCTTGGTATTAAGGAATATCTCATATTATTGAGAACTGATTGACTGGACTCCAGAGGTGAAATGTCTGGTCTTAACATACATTTAAGCATGAAAGCACCATTGATTGAATGCTCTTCAAGTATTGGTCTGACCAGTATTACTGGATGTTTTATATGAGCTGAAGCATGTTATTCATGTTATTATGTTTGTATATACACTCACTAAAAGTTTTATTAGGAACACTTGTTCACTTCCTTATTCCTGCAGTTATCCCATCAACCAATCATGATGGAGCAGTGCAATGCATATAATCACATGGAAACAGGTGAGGGGCTTCAATTACTGTTCACATCAAACAAAACATCAGGGATGTAGTAGGAGAGAAAGACTATCAGAGTGAATGTACTGAAGAATTAATGTGAATCATGTCAACATGAATTCAATGAAGTCTTGGAGACAATATTGCAAAGAAATGAGCCTGTTTTTAGTGTGATGTTTCTGATGGTGTTAAACACTCTTTAACCACAATCATATGTAAATACTTTTCACAGAAAAAGTAAGTTTCTTAGTTTCATATCTACAATGTGCTTCAACAACATTTAGTGACATTCATTCTGTCCACGCCTGAATTTGACCACTCACATTTTTGTTTCATCATATTTTGGATGAACTTGTATGAATTCTTCCCTTTAGATAAATGTCATGCAAATACTGCTCTACTACTGACTTTGGACCACAACAGCCGTGTTTCTGAACAACGACTGAAACATGTTTCTGGTTTTCATCCTGTACATCTCAGGTACGCATGATTATTATTTTTTTAAAGCCAAAATAACTGTTACAGTATAAACTGTACATTAATTATCATAGATTTAGTTAAAAACTAAAATAGTATTGGAATAAACATGACAAGGTATAAATCTAAATTTAAACAACATTCTGTTGTATTTTTCAATATGTTTCATTTTTTAAGGTGTAAAAAAACTGTAAAAATGGATTTCTGTAAAAGCAGAAGTAAAAGATTAAAGATGTTATTAATGTTGGACTGTATATACTATATCTTGGAATTTAAAAAATATTTTTAAACAATTTATATATTGTTTAGTGATGAGCATATAAATGTAATAACTAGAAATCTTTCTGAGTATTTATCAATGAAAACTTCTGTTGAAGGTGTTTGTGGAGCAACAAACAGCATTTGTGCCTTAAAAGGTTCCTCAGTGAATCTGACCTGCTCAGCTAAACATCCCACTGCAAACATGAAATGGTACATTCAAGACCCCAAGAAGTCTGAGATCTCTACAGATGGACATCGTGTGACATCCATGTCTGAAGAAAACTATTGTACTCTAATGATCAAAGATCTGAGAGACAGTGATGCAAACTTTTACTGCTGGGGCAGGAATGCTGATGATGACGGATGCTGCCAACAAGTCATTGTTTCAGGTATGATGGTTGTCAGCATTTGTTGCTTTAAAATCATAGTAATATGAATGTGAAGTTTAAATTTAAACATTCAGACCTGCAGGTAAAGGTGATTCCCTACACAGAGGAACAGACAGTGACACTGATGTGTAGCACCAGCTGTCCTCTGACTGAAAAACCTGCAGCCTACATCTGGTACAAGAACAGAGAGTTAGTCTATGAGGACTGGTCTCCCTGGTACCAACATCTGGTCAGCAGTGAGGGAGCAGACAGATACTCCTGTGCCATCAAAGGCTCCGAGGATCTCAGAGCTCCTGAAGTCTCAGTGGGTGAGTCACGACATTCATATCATGTGGCCTGTTCTTCACTTTATTTCAATTAATTTTCTCCATGTGTAGTCATTCTCTACTTCATTGAACATTAAGAACCTATGTTAAATGAAGGCTGCTCTGACAGAAACAGTCCTCTGGAAGAAAAATAAGAAAGAAAGAAAGTTATAAGTTTGTGTTAACAACCTCTGAGCTGATGGGGATTTTAACACTGAATTCAAAGTTGCAACAAGCTGATGGAGAATGATTCACTTGAGCCCAAACACATTGTAACTTACTATGTTCAACTTAACCTAAATCTAAATCTAATTTCACTGTGACTTCTTTAAAAACCTGCCGACTTTAGTGCATGTCTAAAGAAAATAAAAAAAAAAAAAACTAACACTGGTTTGTTACTTTCTTGTAAAAAAAAATATTGGAATTATTTGATTCCTCTGAAAAAAAAAAAAAAAAAAAACTTTCCAGAAAATACAAATCCCGTATTTCAACCACAGTTTTTATTAATTAATATCTTTATTAAGTAATGAGGTTTAATATTCATGTACCATATCTTTGTGAGTAAAGCTGTAATATAGAGTGAAACCTACAAGGTAATCTATAAAAATGTTATAAATTATTATTATTTATTTATGTTTTATAAACCAGCATCTGCCTTTGTCAAACATGTCAAATATGAATGCATTTAGATATTTTTTTTAACCCTTTAATGGCCAAGTTTTTGTCATGATGCAAAGAAATTTTGTGGACTAAAAACACAATTAATTATTTATTTTCAAAATACTTCATGCAAACTGAAATGTTTAGGGTTTGGTTATTGCAGCCTGGTATATGTGAAAGATTAGCAGCAAAATTTATTTATATGCATTATTATTCTTTGCTCAATTACAACTTTTATTAAGCTGATTTAAGAAACTATGTCTTATTGAAAACTGTATTTGCTACTCACATCAAAGTAACAATTCTTAAAGTCAGCTCAAGAGAACCAAATGCTTTAAAGATTAAAGAGACAGAGTTATTTCATTGCTTGTAGTAAGCACAGCTTTCTTAGATGTTTGTCCAGTTTTAAGGCACATTATGATTGCTCATAATGTGGATAGTGGATAGACTTTTTTTTTTTGCTAATTTCAAGAATTCCAGCCAGGTATACTTATTTCTCATATTGGCAGATTTTTTTGTTCAATACAAAACTAATTTGACTAGATTTTAGAATATTGGACTTATTACCAGAAGAGCTGTTAACATGTTAAATAACAGCAATAAAATATGTTAACATCCCTATATGTAATGTAACATGTAACATGTTCTAAACACATGGAGTGATCAGAGAACTGATGACAAACTGTGAATATGTTCAAGAATAAAATCTTCTAATCTACTTTCTTTCTGTTCAGACTCTGTGACTGTGAGCTGCTTCACTGTGACCTATGCTAAAGGGAGAATGTGTTCCTCTCAGAACAAACCAGAAGATGAACCCTGCTCCATCATATATCCCAGAGGTTAAGTTTCCTCCAACATTTACAAACTTCTCACTCTCAGACTGAGGTTTATTTTTCATTTATTTTGTGTTCACATTGTTGCTCTTTGTTTTTCTAAATTATTCCTGTTCAAAGACAAATTCTACACATACTTTCTTTCTGTAAAAACACACTAGTTTACATTGACGTGATTTAATTGATCTAAATGATGATGTATCTACTTAAACAAAGCAGAAGATAAAAAAGTGTTTTTATCATCATCCTACAGAAATACGCGTTGAGACTTCATCAGATGCAGTGACCTGTAACACCAGCTGTCCTCTGATCGACCCTCAAAAAACTGTCTATTCATGGTTCCATAACAGAGATGCAGTAACATACAATAACAAATCACAGTTTACAGTCACCGATCCTGGTGACCTCTTCTCTTGTTCTATAAAGGGTCATGAGGATGTTGTGTCTCCTGAAGTCTGTGAGTATGAACCAATTAACAAACTGTATCATCTGCTCAAAGTAGTAGAATCATTAATGTTATGACTGTACATACATGGAGGACAAATGTGAAAAAATGCACTAAACAGTTTAAAACAGGAGCCATGAAATATAATAGAATAATCTTCATTGTCATTGTACAGTGGGGGTCATTTACATTGTGTTATTTTCATATGTAGTAGGACAAACTTGTCTTACAGACATGTAGAAAAACATCTGTATTTGATTAGAAATAAACCACTGAATGAATGATTTTAAAGACAATCCACAAAACTGATGGTTGTTTAAATTTACTCATTAGTCATCTACAGGTCAAAGACACTAAGACCCATGTTAACTTTATCAAAGAATAATAAAGTTTAAGTTTCAACATTTATCCTAACATCTACCAATGTTCTCTATATTTCAGGCCCTGGTACGAACTGTTGGAGTGTGAATTATGTCAGCAGAAGAATCTGTGCTCTGGAAGGTTCTTCTGTCAATATTTCCAGTAAATATTCACATCCCAAAAACCAGCAGCAGCCCCAGTCTAAATGTTGGTCTAAAGTAACAAGCAGTGGTGAAGAGGATGTTGAACAGGTTGAAGCTGATCATGTGGAATTTCATGAAAACGTGACTCAGCACATCCTGACAATCAAAAACCTGAAGAAGAGCGACTCTGCTGAATATATATTTAAACTAAAATGTAAAGGACAGAACCAGTTTAACTCACATGGAGTGACTTTGGTTGTCACAGGTAATTCTTTAAACCAAATCATTTTTTAACAGTGTAGATGTCACCACAGTGTCTCACAGCATGATTGATTCATGATTGATTAACTTAAGTGTTTGCTGGTTTTTGGTCTTTGGCTTAGTTTCACTTACAAACTGATAAACTTTTCAGTAACATGTTTCCAGCATCTTAAGGCTGCTTCAAGTTTCACAGATTAAATCACAGAAGACACAGAGCTGCTGATGTTTACATTTACTGACTTCATCTAACCATCTTTCAGACGTGACAGTGAAGTTGCAGCCTGCAGTGGTGACAGAGGGACAGAGAGTCACACTGACCTGCAGTACCAGCTGTCCTCTTCCTGTTAACACAAACTACAGTTGGTACTTCAACAGTCGACCTCTGACCCTGAACCAGAGCCAAAACAAACACCTGGTTCTGGACCTATTCAACAGTAAGCTTGAAGGACACTACTCCTGTGCTGTCAGAACCTACTGAAACATTTGTCAGATCTGATGAAAAGACTCTCTCACTCCAAAGAAACAGAGGATTATACATATTAGCTGCAGGAGTCAGTGCTGCTCTCCTGGTTATCATACCTCTAGTTGTCTTCTTTTGGATCAGGTGAGCCACTCTGCTCTACTGAAGATCAATAACATTTAATCTATTATCTTAAATAACTTCAAGTTCATGTACATTTATACATATTCATTCTTATCTCTAACCAGAAGAAAGAGGTCTTCAGGTCAGTCATCGACTACTGAGGCAACAGAGAACACTGGGCAGGTAAAACCTGACATTTGTATGAAGATTTTTAAGAACATTAAGTCTTAATGTTATATCCATTCTATATATTCTATATATATGGAATATCACCATCATCTAACCAAAGAGTAGATGGTGGTGATGGAGATGATTCAGACAATCCTGCTTTTGAAGTAGGATTCTTTCAATGAACAATCTTTATTTTAATAAACATTTTTCAGTGCACTAAAAAGCCAAATCAATGGATATCCATCAGTCATGTCATTTATCACTGTTATGATGAGGATTAGTCTGAGTTGCAATAAAACTAGGAGATATATTCACATTTGTTTTTAGAGAAAATACTTGATAAAGATTTATTTATCAATCATGTGTCAAAGAGTTACTTTTTCAGAAAATAACATGCAGAGAATTATTTTCCCTCAATGTGAACTAATGTTATGTGCCTTGTTTCTTCATTAGTTCAACCCTGATTCAGTGTATGGAAACATCTCAAATCAACCAACTCAGCAAGATCAACTTCACTATGACACCGTCCACTTCTCTAGAGCCAAGACAGATCATCTGTGTTCCACTGTCAGCACCGTGCCACACCCTCAGCCTCGTAACCAGGGTGATGTCGTTTATGCCACTGTCAACATTAGAGGCAATGTGAAGTGATGGGGGGTGAAAAATAAGGGCACTTTGTGTGCATGTGGAACTACCAGCTGACTTAGAAGTGTGAGATTAAAAGAACACAAACATTAGAGGCACATGTTGAATGTAATTTCTGCCAAGCAGGACTTGTTTCTGTGTCTGTAACTTTGCTTGAACCTGTTGCTGATCTGGACTCTGCTTCATCTGTGTCTGGGGGGGATTCATCCCCCTCATCTTCCATGCTGGTAGATGGCCTATTACTGGACAGCACAGAGCTACTTTGCTGCTGTAACTGCCTACAATAGAATAATAATAGTTTTAATAATAACCTATTTTTTAAGATTTAATAATAGCCTATTAAGGTAATACAAGATTACTGCAAGTCTTGTAACATAGAAATAACTTATGGTTGGTACAAAATAATAGCTATTATAGCTGATTAGTACCACCAAACCACTTAAATAAAATTAATTAAAATAAAATGTGGACAGCTTTTAAGATATTTCAATAAAATTAGAGGAATAGTTCAACTTTAGCTTTAAAGGGCCTAAACATGATTCTGGTCTTGACCTTTCATCTTCATCTTACTTTGCTGATGCTTTCATCCAGGAGAGCAGAGAGCTGCTTCCCTGGGCTGCCTGCTGTAGCTCCCTTTCTCTTGTCTTTTTATTCTCTCCTTTCTTGGCATTATTCTGCAATTAGTAACTAACAAGAGACCAAAAGTATGAATAAGACTGCTTGGTGACATTACAACAAGGCAGAAGGCTACTTTTTCTGCAGGCAATTGGGAACTGCCTGTTTGTTATTTAGCAAATAAATGTGTTAATTATGTAGCCTAATGTAAACCTACACAATAGTAAATATTCAGCTCAAGTATACTGATAGATTCACATGCTGTACCACTGACAAACTCTACTGACATTAGTTGTGTGGTGGTCATCACGTCATCTATTATTGATTTGGGCTAACGTTGCTAGCTAAGCAGTGAGCAGTCGGCTAATTTATGCTCAGCTGTTTGGTGCTGTATGAGACAGGCTACTGCACAACAGAGACAAATAAATACAGGTTAGGCTTAGGGGCAAACAATACACTCGACTCGATTCATGTGTTACCTGGCTAGTGGAAAAGGGGAGGAGGTGTGTGAATAGAATAGAAATTTTATTTGTCTGACACCAAAAAAAGTAACAGGACTCAGAATCAACTTTACACACACATACAAGACATTAACCTAAAAAAGACCTAAAAGTTAAAAAAAAAAAAAAAAAAAAAAAAAAAAAGAAGTACACCACATAAACCAGAAATAAAATCAGACACATTGAAACTTACAAAAGGACCATTAGTAAAATCATTACCAGGTTATAGAAGTTCATTTACTGTTGAGGGCTGTGATTGCAGTTGGAATGAATGATTTTTTTATAGATTGCTTTTCTGGCCAGTGGGACTTTGTATCTCCTGCCTGATGGGAGAAGACTGAAAGAGTGATGGAGGGGATGAGAGGGTTCCTCTGTGATCAGGGTGGCTTTCCTGATCACAGAGCGCTCATACAGATGGGACAGTGGAGTTTGTGGCAAACCAATTATTTTGCCAGCTTGATCTGTGATCCGTGTGAGCTTTGTTTTCTGTTTTCTGGTGAGGAAGTTGTACCAGGATGTGATATTAAGGGTGAGAATAGATTCTATAGGTGACCAGTAAACCATGATTAAAATCCTTTCGCTGACATTAAAATTCCTTAGCTTCCTGAGAAGATGGAGGCACTGGAGTGCCTTGTTGTAAATTGAATCTTAGTGTGTTTGGAAGGACAGTCCATGGGAGTCCATCTGTGTTCCCAGACACTTAAACACTCCACCTGTTTAACCTGCTCTCCCTGGATAGACAAGGGTTTAAAAAGCTGAGATGTAGTTGCTGTTCTGTCTCTGCCCACACAGCACAGTTCCTTTGTTTTTGAAATATTGAGCTCAAGTGATTTCTCACTGAAAGTTGTGGCCAGATCGTCCACTGCTAGTTGGTACTGGGTGAGAGCTTCCATATTGTCCATGCGGCCACCAGGGTCATGTCATCAGCATATTTTAAAAGACTCATTCACTCGCTGCTACAACTGATGTTATTGGTGTAGACAGAGAACAGAATGGGGATAAAACACAACCTTGTGGGAGCCTTGTGTTTAAAAACCAGTTTACTGGACTTATCAAAAAAACGAGTCCCAGCCTGAGAGTTCAAAAAGCAACCTCTGAGTGTGTCGGTTGCTTTATTATTCCAAAGTGTAATAGTTTTTGTTATTGTCTCGCCTGTTTTAAGTTGTGATCTGTATTTTGTCAGCAGCAGGATGACATTGTGATCTGACCTGCTGAGAGGGGTGTGTGGCTTTGATACATATGCGTTTGGGATTTTTTCTTAGCATAGGTCCAATATATCATTAATTCTGGTGGGAGTCGTGACATATTGTTCCAGATCGGGCAGATATGACGTGACGTCACAGCGGTTAAAAGGAGAAACACAGGCTGCGCTCCGGTCTGACTGACAGCTCTGTGATGGCTGTCAGCCATCCGCTCTGCTGCCATGTTAAAATCCGGTCCTGGGACGTATGCTACTGTTAAGTTCCTCTGTTTTATACGATCGCACAGCGCGATTGCAGATTGCGATATCCGGCTGCCTCTCCTCCTCAGTCTGTTCCTTATGCCCCCTCTGGACCCTCTTTTCCTCCGGATGTGTTTTCGCTTCTGATTGCGAAGTATCTGACGGGGGATGTTGTCAGTGAGGGGGGGTACGTGTGTTGGCACCGGCAGATCGTAGCCGAGCTCCAACAGGTAGCTCCGTGAATACGTGAGCCTACACGTGGTGGTGAATTGCTGTGCCAGTGGAAAACAAAGTCCGTTTACTGGTCATAGAGCCGTTAAACGTTGACAAAGGAAGAGAGGTGTGAGCGGAGGAGGGAGGTGGCGCATACTGGGGCATTATTATCTCACGCTTTTAATCGTCCAGCATTACTAGTTGATCATGTCAACATGGACCACAGTACACTGTAAAAAAGTGGTACAGTAACAGTAAAGCTTCAAATAACGCCGCGGGTGTTTATTTACCAAATGACTGTGTGTCATGTGTAAGTTTATGTTATATGTAAGTTTTATTAAAACAGTGTAATAATCTTATACCCGCTGTTTATTAAAATTAATATTGCTATTGATATTCCATTACATCATCAATATATTAAGTTTAATGATTATACAAAGCAACTGATTTTGCAAAAGATTAAAAGTTAAATCAACTTGACATTTAGTGTGTTGTACTTAAAATAGCAATTCACTCAATTTTTGATTACACATTACTTCATTATTTTAAGGCAAGTAAAGTAAAAATCAAGTAAATTCAACGTATCCAGGCTTACAGTGTACTAAAGCACACTAGTACAGTAGGTTGCCTCATAATACAACAAAATATAATTTAAAAGAGCACAGCTGTGTTTTTTAAAGTGTTATTTACAACATACACACAATACATACACAAAACAGTCATGAACACACCTTAAATCAAATCATATTTTATGGTGTCACATGGTGTGCAGAAGCTATAAGTGGGTGTGAGGTTAAATACTTTATTGACTTTATTTGTTACTCAACACAACAGAGGGGAAAACCTGGCCCAGCAGACATCCCTACAGCCTGTGTGTGTGCTCTTATTTGTTTATCATTTCATCCAACATTTACTCTTTATTCACATACCTACGAAAGTAAACTACACTCTGCCTTTCAGTAGTAGTAGCAGTCAGTTGTTTTTTCCTGCATTAATATTCAGTGTTCATTCTAGTTCACACATTTGCTATTGTAAAACAACATGTCAGTGTAAATGTCAAAGTCACTGTGGTCACATCGGGTCATGTGAGGGAGTTAGTCTTAAAGAGAGAGCACACCCACACAGGCATTGATCGGACAAAACGCTCACTGATCTTTGCGTTCTGTCAAAACACTCGTCTTTTGACTCCAGTAACAGGCCTCTCACTGGCTCTCTTCTGCTCCATCAGCGCTTCATTCACAGCATGATGCCACTGATTTCTGTGCTTTCAGTTATGCAGCAGCACATTTGCCAGTGACTGGAGGATCTCCCTCTTCTCATGGAGGTACATCTGGGTTTCCCACAGCATGTCCACCAGGACTGCATATATATAAAATAAAATAAAACAAAAATAAAACAAAATAGAGACAATACAACTCTCCTATGGTATGAAAGCTTCCAACACATTCCTACTAATAAAATTTCACATAAATTCAACTAGTTGATTAAATGGCCTGTTTTTTTTTTTTTTTTTTTTTTAACATAACCCACTGCTTGATTTTGATGTGGAAAATAAAGCTTAAAAAGCCTAAATAAAGCCTAGACTGCCTAAAAATAAAGCCTAGACTGGACTGTCCTCTTCATGCAGCAAAGGCAGTTTTATGTCCTAATTAAAAAGGGATAACTTAAATCAAATATAATTATGAGATGAATAAAAACAACCCCTCCACAAGCTGGCCAAAAATATTAACTACTCTCCACTCAGGATGCCCCTTCTGTGACCAACATCTTCTTGGATAAATTCTGTAAAATACCATACTCACTTCTTTTTCTGTGTTTGGATGCTGTCCACTTCAGATGTGCCTCTGTTCATAGCACGACTGCAGCCCCCATGTACATGATGTCTTCAAACCCTGTCAGCCAATCACAACAGCTATTGGTAGACACCAGTACTCAGAGGGGTCAGAATGGAAAACGACGGGAAAAGAAGGGGATTGCTGTGTTTGAATGAAGTACAACTATACGGGGTCTTGTCACATTTTTCACAAACAGTATCTTTCATTTAAGAATAACAATAAGAAAACCAAGTAAATAACCATCTGTGTGTGTGTCTGTGTGTATTTTCTGGTGTTTTGGAGATTGAAGATGACTAAGTTGTCAGAAAAACACATTGTAGTGGATGATAAAAATAACCTTAATTGCTAATTTGTAAAAAATATGATAAATACCAAAACGTCAAGGCTTTTTCTTGGATTTAGTTCCTTCATGGCTCAGACATTCAAATAGAAAAAAGCCCAAAAAAAGAGAACAGGGAAGTTAAGGTGAGGGGTGGTGGTGTTACCTATGTCTTGAGGCTTGGCCTTGTAGGAGATGGGGGGAGGACTGCCGGGGGAGGGAGGGAGGCAACGCTGGACTCCTACACTACACAGCATGTCCAGCAGTATCTTTCTATTAGGACCTTTCATGTTAACACAAACACATGCAAGCAAGTCAACATGTTAGACATGCACACAAACAGCAAACTGCAGATTGAAAAGAGAAAAACACAGTAGTAGAGAGAGAGAGAGAGAGAGAAACATAAATGAGCTGTTGGCAAATATTCATGCATTTTAAAAATTTATAAAAAACAGCAAATTCAATTTAGTGGATGATCAGCGTGAGCGTCAATAAAAATGTTGATGTTGTCATCTGCTTCCTACAGAGAGTAAATCATTCTGTCACTTTTCATTCAAGTGAGTTAAGATTTCTTTTGGACCAGTGTAGCCGACATTAAATCACAGAATACAAAAATGTCAAGGAAACAGTAAAATATGAGACATATTTTCTTTGTGGTCCCTCATGTAAAAAAGGAAAGATACTGGCAACTGCTTCAGTAACTGAAATAGTGCTGCCCCCTTCTGTTGAGAAGATGAAGGTGCAGTTTGTATTGAAATACTGAGATGACCACAAGTGAGTGAGTTTGACTTTTATACAGTTGTTTTTTCTTATCTATGGACTGTTTATTACACTGTAGAATTCAACATGTGAACATTGCATGTGAGAAGTTATAGAGGGAGTAATAGTCTTATCATCCACCATAGTGGTAAAATTCTACACGATGCACAAGCAGCATGGTTACAAATTTCTAGCTATCTGTGTTGTAAAGTAGGTATACACATGAGTATTAGTGGATTTAAATTCTATAACTGCATTTTCAAAATTATTCATTACATACCCAATAATTCTCATGCAAAGGATTTGCCATCTGGAGCAGAACATATACTGTTAAATCAGACATCAAACTACATCATACAGGCTTGTTAGATGATGCACATCCCATAAATTTATCAATACACTTCACTACATTAATTTCCCGTGCACCATCCTCTCATCACAATATCTCAGATATTCTCCCCATCCCTCCTTCCTCCTTTACCTTTGCTGGTGCGGGCAGCGATCAGTCCAGGAGTTTCTCCCAGGTCGTTGTGGATCTCCACATCAGCACCGAACACAATCAGAGCTTTGATCAACTCTATGTGGTCCATCTAACAAGCACAGGGACATAATATCGTCATCAAGTATACTGTACATAGTTCCACAGCGGGATGATTTTTTTTATGAATCCAACAGTTATTATTCAGTGTTATCAACATGTTTTTTTTTCAGCTTTTTTCAGAAAAAGCTGAGGTGTGTAATTTTGATAAGAAAACAAAAACAAAGAGCAGTCTCTGTTCAAGAAATAGCTTTTCTTGAATAGAGACAGTTCACGGGAGATATATATAATATCTTGTCATGTGAGTATACGGGTCATTACAAAGAACAGTGATTATCATCCTAATGATGCAAGCGAGATGCAAGACGATTTCAAAAGTGCCTGGCATTTTAAAAATCTCGTAATCTCTTCTGTTTTTCCCCTGTTGCTAAATACACAAGTATTCAAGTGTGACGAGTCACACAATCATTCTGACATTTCTTAGTAGTTTTCTGAACATTTGTGTCAGTAACAGACAATTGTTTCCAGGGCACACACCTTCATAGCCAGGTGAAGGGCTGTGTTTCCATCCTGGCCCTTCAGGTTGGCGTTAAGCTCCATGGGTGAGCAGCACCATGGCGGCTTCAAAGCGACCTTTCTTGGTCATAATGTGGAGGGCGCTCTCTCCAGTCTTACTGAGGTAATTCACTGCACAGCCCCGCTCCAAGAGAATACGACACATCTGGAGATGCATTCATTTAGTCTTTTAAAGAAACCTTGACACAGCTTCAAATTCAAACACATTGTGGGTTGAGAGATTACAACATCCACAGGAAGAAACAAACATTACTAGCAGGGAGCTATTCCATAAATATGAAAGAGATTAACCATTCTCTATGTTGCTCAATCTACTGCTCCAGGAAGTTTCATTTCAACATTTCATCAAAACTTGAACATTTGTAAGATGAACTGAATTTCTGACTGTAAAACTGGTAAAGTAACACAGATGACCTCAGCAGTCTTGGCCCAGTGGAGAGGTGTCCCTCCATACAACGAGTCTTCAGCCTGGAGCTGACCGGGGTCTGCTTTCAGGATCTCTTCCACACAGCTGACAGAAAAAAATAGAGACAGCAAGACATAATTCATTACCTCTAAAACACACAGAATTTATTCTTTTCGTGTTTAGTAAGCTTGTAATCTTAGTGACTCTTTTTTTTTAAATGTTTGTGTCACACAGCACTGTCCTCAGTCTGAGGAAATTCATTTTCCAAAACCTCCACAGTTTCCCTGAAAGACATACACCAGGAATGATATCCCATTGTGACCTATCATCCTTACCCCTTCTCATTGTACTTCATGGCACTGTGGACGGGGTAACCAATGCCACCAATGACATCACATTTGGCCCCACCGTCCAACAAAGCCTTGACGGCCTCCACACGTCCCAAACGACACGCCACATGGAGTGGTGTCTCCCCGTTGTTGTTCAGCTCATTCACCCCAGCGCACAGCCGTGAGCACAGGACCTGGACAAGAGTAGGATGGACAGTAACATGGACGAAGGAAGTAAATTAATCATGTTAATATGCAGTTTAGCCACACATGCAGCTGATACTTTGCTCATCACACCTGGATGATGGCTGGAGAATCCTGCTTGGCTGCACAGTGCATGGGCGTCTCTCCGTTGCGGTCCTTGATGTCGCCGCGAGCCTGGCTTTCCTCCAGCAGCTCTTTCACGCACACCAAGCCGCGAGCATTGATCTGACTGGAGAAAGAAAGAAGACATGTTGTGTGAGGATTAAAATTTTCGCAGCACATCGTAGGGTCAAACAGGAAGTATGACGCAGGCATTAGGATGATGCTGCCAACAGCCATTTGTTTCTAATCACATCGGTGCTGTGTTGAATCTCACTTGAAAGCCAAAAGTGTTTTTTGTTTTGTTTTTTGGTAAATTGTGCATGTAGGTCAAGCACAGATAGTTTTGCAGTTTGATCAGCAGTTCATCTGGCAACACTTGGCAGTAGAAGCACAAGCCATTTCAAGCAAAATAAAGAAAGACATTTTCTTTGTGAAAAGAAAAACAAATTGATCTAAAAGCGACACGATTTGAAAAAAGGAAGAGGTACCATTGAATATTTTGTATCTAATGGGCTTAAAACACCACAATCACTAACAAGAGTTTTAAAGTACTGTTACCACAAAGCAACACTTATAGACGATGGCCTTCGCCTATAAGCAGCTGGGATAGGCTCCAGTGATGAAAGTGACTCGGCTAGTTCCTGTTTTTCTGGACTAGAGCGTTAAATAGCCTGGATATTTTGTTTTTAGGGTAAAAACTCTGCAAGTTGTCAGTTTATTTAGTCAAGAAACAATTTTAATTTTATCATTGCCCTAATTCTGTGTTAATGATTTTCTTTTCTCCACCAGACATGTAAATCAGCTGCAAAAGATTAGTCAGCACTGGTTTGTTCTCAAGAGCAAACATTTTCAGGTCAATGTCTTCCAAGGTTTAATGTAAAACATTTTCTGCAAACTTTCTTCAACACCACAAACAAATCTACTGATTGTGACTGTTCCATGAAAGTGGATTTATTCATAAACCTTCACTATTTTAAACCTTCACATATTTAAACAACTATTTTATTGTTTTTGTATGGTTATTGTTTTACCATTACATTTATTATTCATTATTATTATATCGCTCACCAATCGCTGTACAACACACACTAATCAGTCTCAACTAAAACCAGTTCCCTCTTTTAAAGGTGCGCTGTGCAAATCCAGATATTCTATGGAGATCCTTCTACAGTCTCAGAGTAAGGCTGAGTTCAAGATGCACAATACGTTGCAAAATGTTTCATTTAACAGGAACAGAGGTGCTAAACACCCTGTTGCATGACGCCAGCCTTACAACTACTTACAACGGCTTTCTAAATATATACACCTTGGCTCTCATTGTTTGGTCAATCCAACCTCCAGGTTGTAGACTCTGATCTAACAAGTGTGGTTTTTCACCAAGAGACGGTGGAGGCAGCAGAGAGACTCTTCATACACCTGTAGGGAGTCATTTGTCCATTATAGTGACTATGAAGCTGATATATTAACTTCAAAATCTTGCATAGAGACACTTTAAAGTTGTTTCAGAACTGTCAGAATGTGTGGTTACATTGTAACCTTGGATCTCTGAGTGAAGAGGCCATCTCTCCACTCCATTACATATTCCATATATATATGGATATGATCCCCGTTGCTTGTCAGGGTACATAGAAATTTCTTTAAGACACACCGGCTTGCGCCTGCGCTGGTGTGTAATCACTGATAGTTTGAACGGAACGTGTCTCCAAGTGGCCTGAGGACTGGAGAGATAGTCTCTTCACTCAGAGAACCAAGGTTACAATGTAACCACATGTTCTCTATCATCTCGAGACTATTTCTCCACTCCCTTACATATTCCATATGTACGAGGTAGATCTTCAAGGAGACGGTGCGGCCCACAATCCCAAACCACTAAGTGAAACAAACATACTATTTACAAATGTTGCTTTAAAGCAACAGTCACGGATTCTAGAAAGGAAGTGGCGTTCAACCAAACAAGAAGAATTTTATGTTAGTCATGGAGTTCCCACAGGGTTTTGTGTTAGGACCAATCCTCTTTATCTTGTACATGCTTCCCTTAGGAAACATCATCAGGAAGCACAATATAAACTTCCATTGTTATGCTGACGATACCCAGCTATACTTATCTATGAAACCAGATGAAACTAATCAGGTCATCAAACTTCAGGATTGTCTAAAGACATAAAGACCTGGATGACTCAGAATTTCTTACTACTTAATTTCTTACTAAACTCAGACAAAACCGAAGTCATCATACTTGGCCCTGAACATCTAAGAACATCATTTTCAGATCACATAGCTAATCTGGATGGCATCACTTTGGCCCCCAGTTCTACTGTGAGGAATCTTGGAGTAATCTTTGATCAGGACATATCCTTTGTATCTCATATTAGACAAGTCTCTAGAACAGCTTTTTTCCACCCTACGTAATATTGCAAAAATCAGAGGCATCCTGTCTAGAAAGGATGCTGAAAAGTTAATTCATGCATTTCTTACCTCTAGACTGGACAACTGTAACTCTCTACTATCAGGGTGTTCCAGTAACTCCATCAAAACCCTTCAGTTAATCCAGAATGCTGCAGCACGGGTATTGACAGGAAGTAGGACCAGAGATCATATTTCTCCAGTATTGGCTGCTCTTCATTGGCTGCCGGTAAAATCTAGAATAGAATTCAAAATCCTCCTGCTTGCCTATAAAACCCTTAATGATCAGGCTCCATCATATCTTAAGGAACTCATTATCACTATCCTAATAGATCACTTCGATCACAAACTGCTGGTTTACTTGTGGTTCCTAGAGTCTCTAAGACCAGAATGGGAGGTAGAGCCTTCAGTTATCAAGCTCCTCTCTTATGGAACCAGCTCCCAGTTTGGGTCCGGGAGGCAGACACCCTTTCTACATTTAAGGTTAGACTAAAAACTTCCTTTATGATAAAGCCTATAGTTAAGGATGGTCCAGGCAGGACATGGGCCTGCCTGAACCATCCTTTAGTTAAGCTGCTATAGGATTAGACTGCTGGGGGACTCTGACAATACACTGCTCCTCTCTGTCCCTCACTCCTCACGTCTCTTTCTCTCCCTCACACTTCATGTCCTGATATTTATATACTACATATTTTTAACATCATCTGCTCTCTCTCGCAGTTGTGTCTCCCCCTACCCCTTTCTCTTTTACAGGAAGTTTTGACTCCAGAGCTGTTGGATTCCAATTCTTTGACGACATTTTCATCTTCATCATTATTATTATTATTATTATTATTATTATTATTGTAATATTAATTATAATTATAATTTTACTTTATCAACTACTCGTAACCATCTAGTCTCTACTGTCTCTTCCCGGTCTCCCTCTTTTCTTCCTCCCACCTCCCCCGTCCTCCTCCCCTCCCTTTCCTCTGTCTCTTCTCTTTTCCCTGTTTTCATTTCACTCCAACCGGTTGAGGCAGATGACCGTCCACTCTGAGTCTGGTTCTGCTGGAGGTTTCTTCCTGTTAAAAGGGAGTTTTTCCTCTGCATTGTCGCCAAGCGCTTGCTCATTGTGGAAATGTTGGGTTTCTCTATGTAAAGTGCCTTGAGATAAATATTTTTATGACCTGGCACTATATAAATAAAATAAATTAAATTAAATTAAAATGTACACTATATACAGCTCACAGGAGTAGGCCCCGCAAAGGCACTACAGCCCTAAGAGGGAAAGGGCTGCCAGGGAAGCCTGCAAGACTAACCCAAGGGGGACAGGCAAAGGCCAAGCAAGACGTGAAGGCTCACCTGTTCGCAGAGCAGCCGCTCAATCAGCCTGCAAGACACAAGGCTGAGAGGAGACATAAGTCGACTACCATCGGGCCACACCCAGCACACGATCCCGGAACAAGGGGCTGGCAGCCTCATTCAGACGGTAGAACCTAGTGAAGGTTGACTGGCACAACCATGTAGCAGCCAAGCATATGGAAGCAAGGGAGGCCCCCCGCCACAAGGCCCATGAGGCAGCCATACCCCGAGTGGAGTGAGCCCGTCCCCCTGATGGAACCAGCACACCTGACAGCACATAAGCCTGCCGAATAGTGTCCATGACCCAGTGTGAAAGCCTGGATTTTGACAGCGGCCTGCCTACGTGCCCAGGGTCATAGCACACAAAGAGCTGGTCAGACCTCCAGACAGCCTGAGTACGCTGGATGTATGCCGTCAAGGCCCTGACTGGGCACAGAGCAGTGTCCTCAACCCCCTCGCCCGCGCTAGAGGAGGAGAGGGACCTAAGCTCAACTGACTGAGACAGGTGGAATTCAGTGAGGACCTTAGGCAGGACTGCTGGGTTGGGGTGGAGAACCACACCCAAGCCATCCAGGAAAAGCAACAGCAGTCACCATGCACCGACAGGGCATGGAGTTCACTGACGTTTCTAGCCAAAGTGATGGCTAGCAGAAAGGCAGTTTTCATGGAGACCCACTTCAAGTCCGCACCCCCTAGAGATTCAAAGGGTGGCTGAAGGGCCCCAAGGACGGCATCCAAGCCTCAGGAGGGAACTGCAGGACCAGCAGAACACAAGTCGCTGGGCCCCCCGAAGAAACCAGGAAACAAGGGCACAGTCCTCCGCACTTAGAGCAAATTCGCTGACACGCACTGCCTTGATTGCTGCCACCAATCCTCGCAGTGTTAACACGGCCTTCTGTGCCTCCAGCTGGGACTGCAAAAACCACAGGATCTCAAATTCTCAACTTTCTACAATAAATCTTTCCATATATTGCTTCTTTTACCACCTGGCGAGACGCACACCAGGTGGTAAAAACTTGCCAATGGTAGGATTAAGCAGCCCTTGTGGATGGCGTTCGGGCCACCAGCCTGAGCCCCTTTGGAAAGGGGTGGAACAGGGCTCCGTTCGCCTGGGAGAGCAGGTCCCTCCGGTGTGGGTGCTCCCATGGCAACCCATCCAGCAGAGGTGGAATTGCTGAAAACCACGGCATGTAGGGCCACAGAGGAGCCACCAATACAAGCCACGCGTGGAGAGGAAGCTGCTGGAATATAGCAAAGGGAGGAAAGGCATAAAGCAGAACCCGGGACCTCGGATGAGCCAGGGGGGATCGTCGACTCCCTGGACGCAAACAGGTCGACCTGTGCCCTGCCTAAACGGTGTCAAATCTCAAAGACTACCTGAGGGTGGAGTCTCCACTCTCCCGGCTGGGGCCCTCCCCTTGACATGATGTCTGCCATGGAGTTCAGGGCCCCTGGCACATGCATGGCTCTGAGTGAGAGGAAGAGCGGATGAGCATACTGCCACAGAGTGGTTGCCAGTTTGCACAGAACAGGGGAGCCCAGGTCCCATTGCCTGTTGATGTAAGCGGCCGTCACTGTGCTGTCGGTGTGGACGATGACGTGATGACCCCTCAGCCTTGGCAGGAACCGATGCAGAACAAGGAGAACTGCCCTCAGCTCTACGATATTTATGTGCTGACACAGCCACCGGCCTGTCCAAACCCCGTTGATTCCATAGCCTTTGTGTACGGTGCCCCACCCCAAAGGGGATGCATCTGTGTACACCAGCTGGCGATACATTACTAGACCCAGCATCCACGACTGGAGGGCCCTGTGAAGCCTCTGAGAGACCACCACCTTGGTCTTGTGGGACCTCTGAGGGCACAACCCCAAGTCCAGCAGACATCTCTGCACAGGTTGCATGTGCAAGAGGGTGAGAGGGACCACCTGCACCATGGCTGCCATCAAGCCCATGAGGCAAAGACAGAGTCCCCAGTTGACCAGAACATGCAGCTGGAAAAGGGGCAAGGCAAGTCTTGAAAGCCTGTTGCCTCTCCAGGGTTGAAGCAACCATCAGCCTCCTCGAGTCCAAGGCCATCCCCAGGCAGGTTGTCACCTGGGAAGCCTTGAGCCTGCTCTTCCTGTAATTCACACACAGACCTAGGCTCTGAATGTGATCCAACAGCAAGGCTGTGCATTGCTCATTGGTCTGAATGAAAATAAAGTTCACTTTGACTTGACTTTAAATTTTTAATAAATTATTATTTTTTATAAATGAAATGGAAGCTACATTTAACAATTGTGTTTAACATCCTAAAACACATGCTCACTCACAGTTTGAAACACTTTATATGGTCATCAAGATAAATATAGTCTTCATCTGCCAAAAAAGCTTTGTACACACCATTATACACACTGTCCTGCTCTTTCTTCTTGTCACACATAACTTAGTAAATATTTTAATAGTTTATTTATAACAAGCCAGGGAAAATCTACATTCAGTTGTTTTTTCTAATACAGCTTCTCCAGTTCCTTTTCTGGAAAGAGACTGACACATGAAGAGTGTGCACTGTAGTGGGGTTTGGTGGTGACTTTGCTCAGAAGCACTTCAGCAGTTGTGTGTCAGTGCCAGCAACAGCTTTCCCACCAAACACACTGTCCTGTGGGAGAGGGGAATTCCTCCAATGGGAGTGGAGTAAAATGAAAATATGATGATCAGATTTCTTGAGGAGGGGCCACAGATATGTGGCACAACAGAAAAAAAAAAAGTGTGTTTAAGAAACATAGGCAGTAAATGTTAATCATGCAAGGGATAACCTCTTTTATGAGCAGGGTGGGGGTTAAGGGCTATCCCCAAATTAATTCACAAAACCAAGCAAATGGTGGAAAAAAACCCTTTATACACATTTCCTCCTCCTATACTCCCTTCAATCCGGCCAACATTAATTATTAAGGCCTTTTACAAAAAAAAAAAAAAAAAAAAAAAGTCAGTGGATTTCACTGTGGAACCCAGAAGAAGTCCACTGTTGGACACCTGCCAAAACCTACCCATCTCAAATATGTCAGCATTTACCTATATGTAATACCCAGTCCAACACCACCCTGCCGCCTGTTCATCACAGACCACATGGCCCTGGGAAAATGCTTTATTTGGATTTGTTTGGGAAAGAGAAAACACAGGCCCCTTGTGCTGTGTGAACTCATAGTCATGAAGACAGAGAGTCATCTTAAGTGGATGCGCCATACAATACGAGTCGTACCACCCACCAGTCTGAATCAGATTTACACTACATTGACAAGTCTTTATGCTGCTGTGTAATGTTGACAAAATTCATGTGGTTACATTATGTTGAATGTTAAGACAAAACATCACAACACTGATTGTGCCTGAGTACCTCCTGTAAAACCTCCTGTTAGAATCTGTAATCCCTCTCTGTTTGTTCAGATGGAAAAGATAGGATAATATAATAAATGAAGTTAAATAATGTTCAATAACTAAGAAATTTCAACTTTACAGATGGTGACAAACTGTACCACATTACAAAGCGCCTGACTATTTCCTCACTAAGACCTCTGTAGGTTTCCTCTGTAGCAGATTTTTTCTAAATAAACTGCACAATGTGGTCAAGATATCTGCACTTTCATTGTTAGACTATGAGCTGCTGCCTAAATTTGCTTTCTTCAATGTATTTTATAAGTGTAACGAAGTGCATTTCGTTACCTGAGACTGATGGCTTTGGCCTTGTAAATATTACAAATAAATAATGTATTATTTGCCTGGAACAGTTCCTGAGGATGGTCCATTCAGAGCTGGAGATCTGGATCAAAGAACACGATGCCAAGACAGCAGAGGATGCAACTCGCCTGGCAGAGGTCTTCATGGCGGCCAGAAGGGGGAGCTGGAGTGCAGTGTTTGGCGGGGAGAGCCACCGAGCACATATGAACAAGTCCTATGGGGGTGAGCAGGGGTCCGGTCAACTGCAAAATAGGGTTTTTTCTAAAGCTAGGCAGTTCACTCCCCAATCCCCAAGTCGTATAAGAAAACCTCCGCCAAGATCTGTCAAACAGGAAGTCAGGTGCTACCACTGTAATGGTTTAGGTCACACTAGGCAATTCTGTCCAACCATTAATCACACTAAGCCAGCTCTCCTGTGTTCAGTTCCAAGGCCAACTAGACTAGACACTGTAAAGAAGGCAGGCAGAACCGCACCAGTCCTGATTAATGGTCAGCGCAAGATAGCCTTACTGGATACAGCATGCTACCAGACAGTAGTTCTCTCAAGTCTGGTTCCAAGAGAAAAGTGGAGTGAGGATAGGTCAAGGATAGGCTGCATCCATGGAGATGAACATGTTTACCCCACGGCAGAGGTATATCTGACTGTAGGAGGCCCGACCTTTCTTATGTCGGTAGCGTTAGCACCTACACTGCCATATTCAGTCGTTTTAGGTAACGATGTTCCCACTCTTTATGACCTGGTGCAGCAGGCAGATTTTGAGATTGCCATAAAAGGTGAAGTTCAGAGTTCGGAGGCAGAGTGTAAGTCAGATGGAGGAATGAGGAAGAGAGGTCAGAAGTAGATCTCAGCCGGCTACCAAGTGAAGTGTTTTTAAAACCAGTCACACTGTCAGTCAAACCCTGTAATGTCACCACGAGGCCACAGAGTGCAAAGGGGATCCTCAGGGAGTTGCCTTTCTATGGGGGAGACTGTAAAGCCAGCCAAGTCAAAGGCACAAAAGAGGAGAGAAAAGTTGCTTGGTGCCCCTAGGGGAGCAAACTGCCTCATACAGCTTTTTTCCAGGGTAGGTGTGCCTAAAGAGGTTTTAACAGACTGCGGGACAAATTTTTTATCTAAACTGTTGCGGCAGGTTTGTCAGATGTTAGGAGTGAAGGGCATTAAGACCACCCCTTACCACCCCCAGACGGATGGTCTGGTAGAACGCTATAACCAGACACTGAAGAACATGCTTCGCAAGTTCATCTCGCAGACAGGTGCTGACTGGGACCTGTGGTTGCCGAACATGTTATTTGCCTACCGGGAAGTTCCACAAGCATCAACAGGCTTTTCACCATTTGAACTGTTGTATGGTCGGCAAGTGGGGGGGCCATTAGACCTGTTAAAAGACTATTGGGAACACCCAAAGCCACAAGGAGACAATGTAGTGGCATATGTTGTCAAAATGAGAGAGAGACTGGAAGAGATGACAACATTGGTGCGTGAGAACATGAGGGCTTCTCAGCAAAATCAGAAATCCTGGTATGACCAGAAGGCCAGAGAGAGGGTTTTTAATCCAGGCCAAAAGGTGCTGTTACTGCTGCCAACCAGTGACAGCAAGTTGCTGACTAAGTGGCATGGCCCATACGAAGTCACAAAACGGGTGGGTAGTGTCACTTATGAACTGTATATGCCAGAGAAGTCAAAAAAGTACCAGACCTATCATGTCAACCTGCTCAAGGAGTTCCAGGTTCGGTTGGAGCCTGTGGTCCAGCAGCTGTTTGTGCGTGCTGTTCAGGATGAGGACACAAATGAGAAGTTTTTTCCAACAAACACTACTACAAGAGAACCCCTGGAAGTCGACGTGTCACATCTGTCGGTTAGTCAGCAGGCTGAGATCAAGCCCCTGCTTGACCCTGAGCTTTTCAGAGACTCACCTGGTTTCACCTCCTGGTTCAACATAACATTCGGCTTATGGATAATGCTCCAGTGCGGCAGAAGAGCTACAGGATTCCAGAGCGATTGATTTCTGTTCTGAGGAAGGAGATAAGGCTGATGGTGGAACTGGGGATAATGGGTCTCCTGCAGTGGTGGTGTAGTCCCATTATTGCTCCCCAGAAAGATGGATCCCTCATCTGCATCGATTTTAGGATCTGTGTCAAACCCTACCCCATGGCTCGATGATCTGGTGGAGTTGGGCAGAGCTCAGTACATCACCACGCTGGATCTGAGCAAGAGTTACTGGCAGTTGGCTGCTTTTCAGGACTCCTTTTGGTATGTATCAGTTCAAGGTCATGCCATTTGGTCTCCAGGGGGCGCCAGCCACATTTCAAAGACTGATGGACTATGTGCTGAGGGATGTTGGTGACTTCTCTGCAGCATATTTGGATGATGTGGTTGTTTTCAGCCAGTCTTGGGAGGAGCACAGGTTTCACCTGCAACAGGTCTTACAGCGGATCAAAGCAGCTGGCCTGACCATCGACCTGCAAAAGTGTGCTGTGGGCCAAAGAGAAGTGGCGTATCTAGGCTACATCATTGGCTTCGGGAAGATCAAGCCACAGCTAGGGAAGGTGGAAGCTATCCATTCTTTCCCAGTTCCCACCACCAAGAGGAAGGTGAAGAGTTTCCTGGGTCTGGTGGGTTGGTACAGGAAATTTGTGCCTCACTTCGCAGACAGGTCGGTGGTGTTGAACGACCTGACCAAGGCCTCAGCGCCTAACAAGGTGCGATGGACAAATGAGTGTGACAGGGCCTTCAGAGACCTCATAGAGGCTATCTGCACTCACTCTGTTCTCTATAGTCCTGATTTTAACAAGCCTTTCATCCTGCAAACAGATGCTTCTGGAGTGGGTCTAGGAGCTGTGCTGCTGCAGGAAGTTGAGGGGGAGAAGAGACCTGTTGTGTTCCTGAGTCGAAAACTGCTGGACAGGGAGACAAGATACTCAACAGTGGAAAAGGAGTGCTTAGCGATGAAGTGGGCCATCGACACCCTCAGATATTATTTGCTGGGACGGCATTTCTTCTTCGAGACGGACCACCGAGCTCTACAATGGCTTCATCGCATGAGGGATGCCAACATTGCAGGATTGTACCTGTCCCTGCAGCCATATGACTTCACTGTTCAGTACAGGTCAGGAAAGTCCAATGTGGTGGCAGATTGTCCGTCCAGGATGTCTGAGGACTGAGATACTGTTGTCCTTCAGGAGAGGGGGGGGTAATGTAGTATGAGGTAATGTAACGAAGTGCATTTCGTTACCTGAGACTGATGGCTTTGGCCTTGTAAATATTACAAATAAATAATGTATTATTTGCACAATATTGTACGGACTATAAAAAAAGAGATGGCACTTTGCACTTTAGCTACGATAGCACTTTATTTACCAAAGTTTGCACGTTACATTTTGCACATTGCGTATTTGCACATTTTGTATTGGATATTTAATTTGCTATTTATTGAACCTTATGACCACGGGTGGTTGCGCGTCTTCAGGCTGGGGTGGGAGTAGGTACTTGGCTCCGCCTGTAAGAGGAGAGTGACGTTAAGATCTGATCAAACTATGTAAATTATTGGAAAATAGCAAGAGTCGGTAGAGATTGGTTGGTAAATATGTGCAGAGGAAGATCGTGTGGTAAACATATGGGTAGTGCTGTAGCTAGTGCCGTGGTTCGAGTGCGTTGTTGGTGTGAACACTTACCTGTCCGGTCCAGTGTCTGCTCCAGGGTGTGTCGCCAAAAGGATTCCCCCAGGGACATGGGCAAGTTGATAAACGTTCCGGAGAGACCAAGGGGCAGGATAGGAAGGGGGAGCGGTTCAAAATTTTGGTGTTTATTTTTATATATTCTAAATATGTTTTATGGGTTTATTTGAAGAGGAAAAGCAGGAATAGAATTATTATAAATATTATCTGGTAAATTTATAAGATGAAACTGTAATGAATAAAATAGCCATTTGATAATAGTTCTATAGTACCTGTGGGTGGAAGTGTCCAGTGGTGAGGACCAGTGGCACAGTATATAAGGCGCCAGTTAAGATCAGTCTGTGGAGCTGGTTAGATCTACGCAGATGCTTGTCTCCCATCCTCTGACTGCCATGATGAGTTTCTTTTGCACAATAAACACAAGGTGAACTGGGAAACCTGATCGTTGTCTCTTACCTTTCTTTGGCATCATCCAGCCGCATATACGTCCTCCCGACAATAAGGTTACACTGTTCTGTTGTCTTACAGAATGCACAAAAGTTAGTAATATTATTGATATTTATTTTCTTTTGTCGCCATTAGAATATTTGGTGTTGAAGTAATTCAAAAGTAATTGAAAGTAATCAAGTTACATTTTTAATAGATAACTAGTAACTATTGGAATACATTTTTAAAGTAACCCTCCCAACCCTGGCAACACATCAGTGATTCAGTGAGTCACATAGCAAATTAACAACCCACTACCTGTCCACCCCCCATAGTGTTTCAGACAGGAAATATTAAAGTAATGATCCATGAGATGAAAGAGTACTTTACCGATCTGTATCTCTGATAAAGCACCGTCAAGTTTGGTTCAGCCCAGTAAACATTACAAAAATAGCCTCAGTCTCCATTTCATATGATTCACAAACACAGTGGATTTTTTTTCCAGCAAGACCAAGTTAGGGAACACTAAAAAAGCAAATAACACAAAACTCCCAGTGCCAATGACAAAGCTTAAGTTAAGTTCACTGTAAATTTTGGAGTTTAATATTAAATTATTCTGCTTTCCTTTCCTACTCCTCTTCCTCTTCTATTTACAACTACAACACAAGTTAGTTAGAAGTATTGTCTCAAATCATTACACTCATGCTCCCATTTAATTTCTACTCTGACACTTGAATCTGTCACCTGTATGTTCATCCACTCTGTACTGGTAAACCCATGTCCCCCACTATTTACAGTATATTAACTTCAGTTTGCTGACTGTTGGATTGCTTATGCAGCTTTATTCACCAAACTTCTCTGTGGTTC
>CM028907.1:24549949-24551489 GCA_016801845.1 Polydactylus sextarius
GCAAACATGAAATGGTACATTCAAGACCCCAAAGTCTGAGAGATCTCTACAGATGGACATGCGTGTGACATCCATGTCTGAAGAAAACCATTGTACTCCTAACGATCAAAGATCTGAGAGACAGTGATGCAAACTTTTACTGCTGGGGCAGGAATGCTGATGATAGCCGGATGCTGCCAACAAGTCATTGTTTCAGAGTGCGATGGTTGTCAGCATTTGTTGCTTTAAAATCATAGTAATATGAATGTGAAGTTTAAATTTAAACATTCAGACCTGCAGGTAAAGGTGATTCCCTACACAGAGGAACAGACAGTGACACTGATGTGTAGTACCAGTTGTCCTCTGACTGAAAAACCTGCAGCCTACATCTGGTACAAGAACAGAGGAGTTAGTCTATGAGGACTGGTCTCCCTGGTACCAACATCTGGTCAGCAGTGAGGGGAGCAGACCAGATACTCCTGTGCCATCAAAGGCTCCGAGGATCTCAGAGCTCCTGAAGTCTCAGTGGGTGAGTCACGACATTCATATCATGTGGCCTGTTCTTCACTTTATTTCTAATGGTTTCTCCATGTGTAGTCATTCACTTTGTCATTGAACATTAAGCAACCTATATGTTAAATGAAGGCTGCTCTCCTGACCAGAAACAGTCCTCTGGAAGAAAAGGCAGAAAGAAAGAAAGTTACAGAGTTTATGTTAACAACCTCTCTGGGCTGATAGGAGTTTTAACGCTGAATTCAAAGTTGCAACCGGCTGATGGAGAATGATTCACATGAGCCCCAAGCACATTTCCATAACTTTTATGTTTCAACTTAACCTGAATCTAAATCTAATTTGCTGAAGCAAACAATAGATTTCAGCTTGTTTTACTTGTTTAAAACCACTACCCCAACTTTAATTGCATATCTAAAGAAAATAAAAATAAAAACTAAAACTGATTTATTTACTTTTCCTTGTAAAAAAAAAAGAGAAAAGAAAATACAAATCCATTATTTCAACTACAGATTTTATTAATTACTTCATCTTTATTAAGTAATAATGTTTTGTATTTATGTACCATATCCTTGTGAGTAAAGCTGTAATAAAAGTGAAAATCTACAATGTAATCTATTAAAATAGCTTTAGTTATTTATTATTCATTTTGTATAGTTATTGTTTTATTTCTATTTTGTATGGCCAGCATCTGCCTTTATCATGCACAAGTAATATTAGTGCATTTATAAAAATGTGTCTTCTTCTAACTGCCAAGTTATTTGTCATGATGCAGCTTAATTTTGTGGTCCTAAAAACACAATTAATTATTCATTTCAAAATACTTCATACAAACTGGAATATTTATGGTTTATTATTGCATTACCTGGTATATATGTGAAGATTAGCAGCAAAAATTTATTTATATACATTATTATTCTTTTTGCTCAATTACAACTTTTATTAAAGCTGATTTAAGAATTGTGTCTTGAAAACTATTTGCTACTTACATCAAAGTAACAATTCTTAAAGTCAGCTCAAGAGAACCAAATGCTTTAAAGATTAAAAGAGA
>CM028907.1:24551989-24604466 GCA_016801845.1 Polydactylus sextarius
CAACCTGGGGTCTGCAGTTCTTTTGTTGTCCATGGGGTGGCTCTAGTGTTTGCATTTTTTGCTCTTTCCTTTTGTTCTGGTCACGTCAGTACTTCCTGGTAATCATTGTCAATCAGTGAGTCATTGTTTCCTCCTGGTCCTCATTATCCTGCCTATATAAACTCCCATAATTCCCCCCAATCCTTGCCTAGTCTTGAGTTAGAACCCTTGTTGCTACTTTGACCAAGCGGTTGTTCGCTGAACCCTGTTTTTGTATTACCTGTGTTCTTGGACTCCTGTTTGCCCTCGGACTCGTACTCTGCCTGCCAATTTAGGTTTGTTTGCACCTTCAGTTTGCCTTATTGGATTTGACCTTTACCCGTGATACCTGGAATCTGTACTCTGCCTGCTGTTTTTGGATTTGTCTGATATAGCTAGATAGCTGAGAGTCACTCAGCTATCCAGGCACCACCTGAACCCACCGTTAAAGATATAGCTCAACTTGGTCTGGTCTTATCTTGACTCATGTGGGAGGGTCAACAACTAAAGTGACCTCAAGGACTCTCCAAAAGTAGAAGACTTTTGGTAGAGAGATAGACTTTCAACCAGTTCCAGTTGCCTTTCTTTCTGCACTTGATTACCATGGCACCCTGCGCCTGTGTAGGTTTTCTCCAAATACTCTGGCATCCGACCACAATTATGACCAATGACCAAAGATGCCCGTTTGGTCATTTGATTACTCTAAATAGCCTGTAGATGTGAATGTGAAAGTGTGTGGTTGTCTTCCTATATGTGTTGGCTTTGTGATAGACTGACAACATGTCCAGGGTACTTCCTGCCATTTCCCACACTCCGTTGGGATTTGTTCCAGCGCCCTCAACAGGATATAGATAATATTTGAATGGATGATTACCCAGAGCTTCTTCCATAAAAAGAAGCATTACAAGACCATATTAAAGTTTAAACCCTAAAAAATATTCAACTTAACCTTGGTGCTAAATACAAACAATTTATCACATTAGTGTAAGTTACACTAACAACTTACTTGTCTGTCACACTTTTAACCATGAAGTGTCTTGAATCAGCTAAACTGAAAACAGTAGACAATATGACTGAATACACAGCCTGCAAGACAGTTGGAAGAAGTGTTGCAGCATTGCCCACTGAGTCTGTCACTGACTGAACAATTCCATGATATTAATGGTGCCCCCTAAAGGACACAGCTTACTAAACTGTAAAATGAGCAGTCAGTGCTCCTACTGGATGTTTTATGTTTTATTATGTTTATATTCACCAAGTGCTTTATTAAGAACAGATATACATATGTTCATTCATGTAGCTGTCACATCAACCAATCACAGTGAAGCAGTGAATGGTTACAATAGATTTGGTAGCAATACAATGTTTTCAGTATCAAAATGTTAAAATAGAATAACTGATTTTAAGTTATGATCTTATGATGATGATGATCTAAGTTATGATTATCTTTCATAGTCTATCCCTGTTTAAATCATTTTGTTTACTTTTCTTTTACATGACCAAGAAATGACCTCTCCAGATTCTGTAGCAGGTATTCTGTGGAAAAGTTGTGTTTCTGGAAATTCTTGCAAAAAAACTTGCAAAGCTGTTGGGCTGACATGAGGGAATAACAGTACCATGTTTGTCCATGTGTTTACTGAAAATGTGATTCTTATGTTTAATGCTATGAAGCATTATTCACTTCACTACATTGGAAAGACGCACAACGTTTCTGTCAAGGTTCTTGTTACTCGATACTTTCAATTCTGCAAATTGATGTTTTTTTCCCCTTTTTCTCCTCTATATATTCTTTATATTTCATGATCCTTCATAGTCACAATAATCCCATCTAAAAAAAAATATAATAATGAAAAAAGATAACACACACAATTATCTTTTCTAGCTTCTGAAGGTTTTCCTCATAATGTATCATGAATGTATCTTACTACATATAACAAACCATATCTAACTAACAGTTAACTAAATTCCCCAAAATAAAAAATCAATCAAACTGAAAGAGTAAATAGTAAATTTGTCAGGAAAATCTAATACCTGATGTGGAATCAGACACAGATGCAATCAAGAGGAGGCAGTTGTCCTAAGTTTAACAAATAAGATTTACTTGCTGCAAGGGGATTTCAATTACAAAGAGTTCTCTGACACAGAGTAAATTAAAAAACCCAAAGAAATGAAAACAAAATGCTTCAGAGTAGGAGGAATTAATTGTTCTCTTTCCAAGGACGGTCGCTGGTTGGCTGTTTGTAGTTCCTCTTCTCCAATAAGTTGAACGAAAAAGACGCTTGATTGGTGCATGCATACAGAATGTCTCGTGTTGTTATTCTGCCACCAAGACATCTTTCTGTTATCAGACCACACACAAACTCATTTTTGGTAACATTCTGCTGATGACTTTTTCCACCAGCACAAGTTCTCCTCTGCATGGTAGCAAAAAGCAAAGTTACATTCTCTATTAAATGATTAAACAATGCATAATAAAATACAGTTAGATTTTCCACACAAAATGAAAGAACATTTCACAGCTATATTATCTCTAAACCACCCACCCCCCGTCCAACCACCACCAAACAAATATTTAGCACCAGCAGCCACTGCTGACAACTCTCACATTATTTGTAGTCACACTGAAAATAACAATTCAAGTCATTTAATATTCATGTCAATATTAGCATGGAAATATGTCACATTTTAATCAGACATTTCTGGTAAACATTAAACGTGCAGAGTTCTGCCTTTGTTACATTTTCACAGTCTAGTCTTTTGATACTTGGCAACATGAGAACTATCAGTCACAGGCCATTTATAGCACATCCATTTTTTTAAAAGTTGTCAAGCGTTTACAGGACTGACCACTGACCACTGTTTTCACACTTGACTCACTGCTCATACAAGATGTTTCACCTTTTAGCTGTAAAGCTGCATTAAGAACTGTCATACATTTTACAGGTTGTCATTGTTGATCACTGGGTTTTTTAAATGATGATGGTAAAATCAATGTCTGAAGCAGTTATCACTGTTTCCTACACAGAAAGTACCAATACATCACATTTACACTAACATTGTTTCACATTCATTCAGTTGTATTTTACTTCATTTTCCATGCATACTATGACCTACAAAGGCTTCCTGTTTTTTTCATACTGTTGTGACTAGAAACTGCTGGCTATTTCTGACACTACTGACACATGCGACCACACACTGCACTTGTTCTTGGTATTAAGGAATATCTCATATTATTGAGAACTGGACTGGACTCCAGAGGTGAAATGTCTGGTCTTAACACACTTTAAAGCATGAACTTGATTGAATGAGCTTAACTTAAAACAATGGACAATACTACTGAAAATATGCAGCCTACAAGACAGAAAAAGGGGCCAAATGCCCCAGAAGCACCATCCTATGAATTGAAGTCACTAACTGTCTCTGCAAGTATTGGCCTGACCAGATTACTGGATGTTTTATATGAGCTGAAGCATGTTATTCATGTTATTATGTTTGTATATACACTCACTAAAAGTTTTATTAGGAACACTTGTTCACTTCCTTATTCCTGCAGTTATCCCATCAACCAATCATGATGGAGCAGTGCAATGCATATAATCACATGGAAACAGGTAAGGGGCTTCAATTACTGTTCACATCAAACAAAACATCAGGGATGTAGTAGGAGAGAAAGACTATCAGAGTGAATGTACTGAAGAATTAATGTGAATCATGTCAACATGAATTCAATGAAGTCTTGGAGACAATATTGCAAAGAAATGAGCCTGTTTTTAGTGTGATGTTTCTGATGGTGTTAAACACTCTTTAACCACAATCATATGTAAATACTTTTCACAGAAAAAGGAAGTTTCTTAGTTTCATATCTACAATGTGCTTCAACAACATTTAGTGACATTCATTCTGTCCACGCCTGAATTTGACCACTCACATTTTTGTTTCATCATATTTTGGATGAACTTGTATGAATTCTTCCCTTTAGATAAATGTCATGCAAATACTGCTCTACTACTGACTTTGGACCACAACAGCCGTGTTTCTGAACAACGACTGAAACATGTTTCTGGTTTTCATCCTGTACATCTCAGGTACGCATGATTATGATTTTTTAAAGCCAAAATAACTGTTACAGTATAAACTGTACATTAATTATCATAGATTTAGTTAAAAACTAAAATAGTATTGGAATAAACATGACAAGGTATAAATCTAAATTTAAACAACATTCTGTTGTATTTTTCAATATTTTTCATTTTTAAGGTGTAAAAAACTGTAAAAATGGATTTCTGTAAAAGCAGAAGTAAAAGATTAAAGATGTTATTAATGTTGGACTGTATATACTATATCTTGAAATTTAAAAATATTTTTAAACAATTTATATATTGTTTAGTGATGAGCATATAAATGTAATAACTAAAAATCTTTCTGAGTATTTATCAATGAAAACTTCTGTTGAAGGTGTTTGTGGAGCAACAAACAGCATTTGTGCCTTAAAAAGGTTCCTCAGTGAATCTGACCTGCTCAGCTAAACATCCCACTGCAAACATGAAATGGTACATTCAAGACCCCAAGAAGTCTGAGATCTCTACAGATGGACATCGTGTGACATCCATGTCTGAAGAAAACTATTGTACTCTAATGATCAAAGATCTGAGAGACAGTGATGCAAACTTTTACTGCTGGGGCAGGAATGCTGATGATGACGGATGCTGCCAACAAGTCATTGTTTCAGGTATGATGGTTGTCAGCATTTGTTGCTTTAAAATCATAGTAATATGAATGTGAAGTTTAAATTTAAACATTCAGACCTGCAGGTAAAGGTGATTCCCTACACAGAGGAACAGACAGTGACACTGATGTGTAGCACCAGTTGTCCTCTGACTGAAAAACCTGCAGCCTACATCTGGTACAAGAACAGAGAGTTAGTCTATGAGGACTGGTCTCCCTGGTACCAACATCTGGTCAGCAGTGAGGGAGCAGACAGATACTCCTGTGCCATCAAAGGCTCCGAGGATCTCAGAGCTCCTGAAGTCTCAGTGGGTGAGTCACGACATTCATATCATGTGGCCTGTTCTTTACTTTATTTCAATTAATTTTCTCCATGTGTAGTCATTCTCTACTTCATTGAACATTAAGAACCTATGTTAAATGAAGGCTGCTCTGACAGAAACAGTCCTCTGGAAGAAAAATAAGAAAGAAAGAAAGTTATAAGTTTGTGTTAACAACCTCTGAGCTGATGGGGATTTTAACACTGAATTCAAAGTTGCAACAAGCTGATGGAGAATGATTCACTTGAGCCCAAACACATTGTAACTTACTATGTTCAACTTAACCTAAATCTAAATCTAATTTCACTGTGACAAACAATAGTTCAGCTTGTTTTACTTCTTTAAAAACCTGCCGACTTTAGTGCATGTCTAAAGAAAACATAAAAATAAAACTAACACTGGTTTGTTACTTTCTTGTAAAAAAAAAAAAAATATTGGAATTATTTGATTCCTCTGAGGGAAAAAAAAAAAAAAAAACTTTCCAGAAAATACAAATCCCGTATTTCAACCACAGTTTTTATTAATTAATATCTTTATTAAGTAATGAGGTTTAATATTCATGTACCATATCTTTGTGAGTAAAGCTGTAATATAGAGTGAAACCTACAAGGTAATCTATAAAAATGTTATAAATTATTATTATTTATTTATGTTTTATAAACCAGCATCTGCCTTTGTCAAACATGTGAAATATTAATGCATTTATATAAATTTTAACCCTTTAACTGCCAAGTTTTTGTCATGATGCAAAGAAATTTTGTGGACTAAAAACACAATTAATTATTTATTTTCAAAATACTTCATGCAAACTGGAATATTTATGGTTTGGTTATTGCAGCCTGGTATATGTGAAAGATTAGCAGCAAAATTTATTTATATGCATTATTATTTTTTGCTCAATTACAACTTTTATTAAGCTGATTTAAGAAATTGTGTCTTATTGAAAACTATTTGCTACTTACATCAAAGTAACAATTCTTAAAGTCAGCTCAAGAGAACCAAATGCTTTAAAGATTAAAGAGACAGAGTTATTTCATTGCTTGTAGTAAGCACAGCTTTCTTAGATGTTTGTCCAGTTTTAAGGCACATTATGATTGTTCAGTGGATAGACTTTTTTTGCTAATTTTAAGAATTCCAGCCAGGTATATTTTTCTTATTTCTTATATTGGCAGATTTTTTTGTTCAATACAAAACTAATTTGACTAGATTTTAGAATATTGGACTTATTACCAGAAGAGCTGTTAACATGTTAAATAACAGCAATAAAATATGTTAACATCCCTATATGTAATGTAACATGTAACATGTTCTAAACACATGGAGTGATCAGAGAACTGATGACAAACTGTGAATATGTTCAAGAATAAAATCTTCTAATCTACTTTCTTTCTGTTCAGACTCTGTGACTGTGAGCTGCTTCACTGTGACCTATGCTAAAGGGAGAATGTGTTCCTCTCAGAACAAACCAGAAGATGAACCCTGCTCCATCATATATCCCAGAGGTTAAGTTTCCTCCAACATTTACAAACTTCTCACTCTCAGACTGAGGTTTATTTTTCATTTATTTTGTGTTCACATTGTTGCTCTTTGTTTTTCTAAATTATTCCTGTTTAAAGACAAATTCTACACATACTTTCTTTCTGTAAAAACACACTAGTTTTTCATTGACGTGATTTAATTTATCTAAATGATGATGTATCTACTTAAACAAAGCAGAAAATAAAAAAGTGTTTTTTATCATCATCCTACAGAAATACGCGTTGAGACTTCATCAGATGCAGTGACCTGTAACACCAGCTGTCCTCTGATCGACCCTCAAAAAACTGTCTATTCATGGTTCTCTAACAGAGATGCAGTAACATACAATAACAAATCACAGTTTACAGTCACCGATCCTGGTGACTTCATCTCCTGTTCTATAAAGGGTCATGAGGATGTTGTGTCTCCTGAAGTCTGTGAGTATGAACCAATTAACAAACTGTATCATCTGCTCAAAGTAGTAGAATCATGAATGTTATGACTGTACATACATGGAGGACAAATGTGAAAAAAATAACACGAGTAGATAAAATAACAGACGCACTAAACAGTTTAAAACAGGAGCCATGAAATATAATAGAATAATCTTCATTGTCATTGTACAGTGGGGGTCATTTACATTGTGTTATTTTCATATGTAGTAGGACAAACTTGTCTTACAGACATGTAAAAAAACATTTGTATTTGATTAGAAATAAACCACTGAATGAATGATTTTAAAGACAATCCACAAAACTGATGGTTGTTTAAATTTACTGATTAGTCATCTACAGGTCAAAGACACTAAGACCCATGTTAACTTGATCAAAGAATAATAAAGTTTAAGTTTCAATATTTATCCTAACATCTACCAATGTTCTCTATATTTCAGGCCCTGGTACGAACTGTTGGAGTGTGAATTATGTCAGCAGAAGAATCTGTGCTCTGGAAGGTTCTTCTGTCAATATTTCCAGTAAATATTCACATCCCAAAAACCAGCAGCCCCAGTCTAAATGTTGGTCTAAAGTAACAAGCAGTGGTGAAGAGGATGTTGAACAGGTTGAAGCTGATCATGTGGAATTTCATGAAAACGTGACTCAGCACATCCTGACAATCAAAAACCTGAAGAAGAGCGACTCTGCTGAATATATATTTAAACTAAAATGTAAAGGACAGAACCAGTTTAACTCACATGGAGTGACTTTGGTTGTCACAGGTAATTCTTTAAACCAAATCATTTTTTAACAGTGTAGATGTCACCACAGTGTCTCACAGCATGATTGATTCATGATTGATTAACTTAAGTGTTTGCTGGTTTTTGGTCTTTGGCTTAGTTTTACTTACAAACTGATAAACTTTTCAGTAACATGTTTCCAGCATCTTAAGGCTGCTTCAAGTTTCACAGATTAAATCACAGAAGACACAGAGCTGCTGATGTTTACATTTACTGACTTCATCTAACCATCTTTCAGACGTGACAGTGAAGTTGCAGCCTGCAGTGGTGACAGAGGGACAGAGAGTCACACTGACCTGCAGTACCAGCTGTCCTCTTCCTGTTAACACAAACTACAGTTGGTGCTTCAACGGTCGACCTCTGACCCTGAACCAGAGCCAAAACAAACACCTGGTTCTGGACCTATTCAACAGTAAGCTTGAAGGACACTACTCCTGTGCTGTCACAACCTACGAAACATTTGTCAGATCTGATGAAAAGACTCTCTCACTCCAAAGAAACAGAGGATTATACATATTAGCTGCAGGAGTCAGTGCTGCTCTCCTGGTTATCATACCTCTAGTTGTCTTCTTTTGGATCAGGTGAGCCACTCTGCTCTACTGAAGATCAATAACATTTAATCTATTATCTTAAATAACTTCAAGTTCATGTACATTTATACATATTCATTCTTATCTCTAACCAGAAGAAAGAGGTCTTCAGGTCAGTCATCGACTACTGAGGCAACAGAGAATACTGAGCAGGTAAAACCTGACATTTGTATGAAGATTTTTAAGAACATTAAGTCTTAATGTTATATCCATTCTATATATTCTATATATATGGAATATCACCATCATCTAACCAAAGAGTAGATGGTGGTGATGGAGATGATTCAGACAATCCTGCTTTTGAAGTAGGATTCTTTCAATGAACAATCTTTATTTTAATAAACATTTTTCAGTGCACTAAAAAGCCAAATCAATGGATATCCATCAGTCATGTCATTTATCACTGTTATGATGAGGATTAGTCTGAGTTGCAATAAACTAGGAGATATATTCACATTTGTTTTTAGAGAAAATATTTGATAAAGATTTATTTGTCAATCATGTGTCAAAGAGTTACTTTTTCAGAAAATAACATGCAGAGAATTATTTTCCCTCAATGTGAACAATTGTTATGTGCCTTGTTTCTTCATTAGTTCAACCCTGATTCAGTGTATGGAAACATCTCAAATCAACCAACTCAGCAAGATCAACTTCACTATGACACCGTCCACTTCTCTAGAGCCAAGACAGATCATCTGTGTTCCACTGTCAGCACCGTGCCACACCCTCAGCCTCATAACCAGGGTGATGTCGTTTATGCCACTGTCAACATTAGAGGCAATGTGAAGTGATGGGGGGTGAAAAATAAGGGCACTTTGTGTGCATGTGGAACTACCAGCTGACTTAGAAGTGTGAGATTAAAAGAACACAAACATTAGAGGCACATGTTGAATGTAATTTCTGCCAAGCAGGACTTGTTTCTGTGTCTGTAACTTTGCTTGAACCTGTTGCTGATCTGGACTGTATCTATATATTCTGGGGATTCATCCCCCTCATCTTCCATGCTGGTAGATGGCCTATTACTGGACAGCACAGAGCTACTTTGCTGCTGTAACTGCCTACAATAGAATAATAATAGTTTTAATAATAACCTATTTTTTTAAGATTTAATAATAGCCTATTAAGGTAATACAAGATTACTGCAAGTCTTGTAACATAGAAATAACTTATGGTTGGTACAAAATAATAGCTATTATAGCTGATTAGTACCACCAAACCACTTAAATAAAATTAATTAAAATAAAATGTGGACAGCTTTTAAGATATTTCAATAAAATTAGAGGAATAGTTCAACTTTAGCTTTAAAGGGCCTAAACATGATTCTGGTCTTGACCTTTCATCTTCATCTTACTTTGCTGATGCTTTCATCCAGGAGAGCAGAGAGCTGCTTCCCTGGGCTGCCTGCTGTAGCTCCCTTTCTCTTGTCTTTTATTCTCTCCTTTCTTGGCATTATTCTGCAATTAGTAACTAACAAGAGACCAAAAGTATGAATAAGACTGCTTGGTGACATTACAACAAGGCAGAAGGCTACTTTTTCTGCAGGCAATTGGGAACTGCCTGTTTGTTATTTAGCAAATAAATGTGTTAATTATGTAGCCTAATGTAAACCTACACAATAGTAAATATTCAGCTCAAGTATACTGATAGATTCACATGCTGTACCACTGACAAACTCTACTGACATTAGTTGTGTGGTGGTCATCACGTCATCTATTATTGATTTGGGCTAACGTTGCTAGCTAAGCAGTGAGCAGTCGGCTAATTTATGCTCAGCTGTTTGGTGCTGTATGAGACAGGCTACTGCACAACAGAGACAAATAAATACAGGTTAGGCTTAGGGGCAAACAATACACTCGACTCGATTCATGTGTTACCTGGCTAGTGGAAAAGGGGAGGAGGTGTGTGAATAGAATAGAAATTTTATTTGTCTGACACCAAAAAAGTAACAGGACTCAGCATCAACTTTACACACACATACAAGACATTAACCTAACCTAAAACCTAAAAAAAAAAAAAAAAAAAAAAAAAAAAAGTAGAAGTACACCACATAAACCAGAAATAAAATCAGACACATTGAAACTTACAAAAGGACCATTAGTAAAATCATTACCAGGTTATAGAAGTTCATTTACTGTTGAGGGCTGTGATTGCAGTTGGAATGAATGATTTTTTATAGATTGCTTTTCTGGCCAGTGGGACTTTGTATCTCCTGCCTGATGGGAGAAGACTGAAAGAGTGATGGAGGGGATGAGAGGGTTCCTCTGTGATCAGGGTGGCTTTCCTGATCACAGAGCGCTCATACAGATGGGACAGTGGAGTTTGTGGCAAACCAATTATTTTGCCAGCTTGATCTGTGATCCGTGTGAGCTTTGTTTTCTGTTTTCTGGTGAGGAAGTTGTACCAGGATGTGATATTAAGGGTGAGAATAGATTCTATAAGTGACCAGTAAACCATGATTAAAATCCTTTCGCTGACATTAAAATTCCTTAGCTTCCTGAGAAGATGGAGGCACTGGAGTGCCTTGTTGTAAATTGAATCTTAGTGTGTTTGGAAGGACAGTCCATGGGAGTCCATCTGTGTTCCCAGACACTTAAACACTCCACCTGTTTAACCTGCTCTCCCTGGATAGACAAGGGTTTAAAAAGCTGAGATGTAGTTGCTGTTCTGTCTCTGCCCACACAGCACAGTTCCTTTGTTTTTGAAATATTGAGCTCAAGTGATTTCTCACTGAAAGTTGTGGCCAGATCGTCCACTGCTAGTTGGTACTGGGTGAGAGCTTCCATATTGTCCATGCGGCCACCAGGGTCATGTCATCAGCATATTTTAAAAGACTCATTCACTCGCTGCTACAACTGATGTTATTGGTGTAGACAGAGAACAGAATGGGGGATAAAACACAACCTTGTGGGAGCCTTGTGTTTAAAACCAGTTTACTGGACTTATCAAAAAACGAGTCCCAGCCTGTGAGTTCAAAGCAACCTCTGAGTGTGTCGGTTGCTTTATTATTCCAAAGTGTAATAGTTTTTGTTATTGTCTTGCCTGTTTTAAGTTGTGATCTGTATTTTGGTAGCAGCAGGATGACATTGTGATCTGACCTGCTGAGAGGGGTGTGTGGCTTTGATACATATGCGTTTGGGATTTTTTCTTAGCATAGGTCCAATATATCATTAATTCTGGTGGGAGTCGTGACATATTGTTCCAGATCGGGCAGATATGACGTGACGTCACAGCGGTTAAAAGGAGAAACACAGGCTGCGCTCCGGTCTGACTGACAGCTCTGTGATGGCTGTCAGCCATCCGCTCTGCTGCCATGTTAAAATCCGGTCCTGGGACGTATGCTACTGTTAAGTTCCTCTGTTTTATCGCGATCGCACAGCGCGATTGCAGATTGCGATATCCGGCTGCCTCTCCTCCTCAGTCTGTTCCTTATGCCCCCTCTGGACCCTCTTTTCCTCCGGATGTGTTTTCGCTTCTGATTGCGAAGTATCTGACGGGGGATGTTGTCAGTGAGGGGGGGTACGTGTGTTGGCACCAGCAGATCGTAGCCGAGCTCCAACAGGTAGCTCCGTGAATACGTGAGCCTACACGTGGTGGTGAATTGCTGTGCCAGTGGAAAACAAAGTCCGTTTACTGGTCATAGAGCCGTTAAACGTTGACAAAGGAAGAGAGGTGTGAGCGGAGGAGGGAGGTGGCGCATACTGGGGCATTATTATCTCACGCTTTTAATCGTCCAGCATTACTAGTTGATCATGTCAACATGGACCACAGTACACTGTAAAAAAGTGGTACAGTAACAGTAAAGCTTCAAATAACACCGCGGGTGTTTATTTACCAAATGACTGTGTGACATGTGTAAGTTTATGTTATATGTAAGTTTTATTAAAACACTGTTATAATGTTATACCCGCTGTTTATTAAAATTAATATTGCTATTGATATTCCATTACATCATCAATATATTAAGTTTAATGATTATACAAAGCAACTGATTTTGCAAAAGATTAAAAGTTAAATCAACTTGACATTTAGTGTGTTGTACTTAAAATAGCAATTCACTTAATTTTTGATTACACATTACTTCATTATTTTAAGGCAAGTAAAGTAAAAATCAAGTAAATTCAACGTATCCAGGCTTACAGTGTACTAAAGCCCACTAGTACAGTAGGTTGCCTCATAATACAACAAAATATAATTTAAAAGAGCACAGCTGTGTTTTTTAAAGTGTTATTTACAACATACACACAATACATACACAAAACAGTCATGAACACACCTTAAATCAAATCATATTTTATGGTGTCACATGGTGTGCAGAAGCTATAAGTGGGTGTGAGGTTAAATACTTTATTGACTTTATTTGTTACTCAACACAACAGGGGAAAACCTGGCCCAGCAGACATCCCTACAGCCTGTGTGTGTGCTCTTATTTGTTTATCATTTCATCCAACATTTACTCTTTATTCACATACCTACGAAAGTAAACTACACTCTGCCTTTCAGCAGTAGTAGCAGTCAGTTGTTTTTTCCTGCATTAATATTCAGTGTTCATTCTAGTTCACACATTTGCTATTGTAAAACAACATGTCAGTGTAAATGTCAAAGTCACTGTGGTCACATCGGGTCATGTGAGGGAGTTAGTCTTAAAGAGAGCAGCACACCCACACAGGCATTGATCGGACAAAACGCTCACTGATCTTTGCGTTCTGTCAAAACACTCGTCTTTGACTCCAGTAACAGGCCTCTCACTGGCTCTCTTCTGCTCCATCAGCGCTTCATTCACAGCATGATGCCACTGATTTCTGTGCTTTCAGTTATGCAGCAGCACATTTGCCAGTGACTGGAGGATCTCCCTCTTCTCATAGAGGTACATCTGGGTTTCCCACAGCATGTCCACCAGGACTGCATATATATAAAATAAAATAAAACAAAAATAAAACAAAATAGAGACAATACAACTCTCCTATGGTATGAAAGCTTCCAACACATTCCTACTAATAAAATTTCACATAAATTCAACTAGTTGATTAAATGGCCTGTTTTTTTTTTTTTTTTTAACATAACCCACTGCTTGATTTTGATGTGGAAAATAAAGCTTAAAAAGCCTAAATAAAGCCTAGACTGCCTAAAAATAAAGCCTAGACTGGACTGTCCTCTTCATGCAGCAAAGGCAGTTTTATGTCCTAATTAAAAAGGGATAACTTAAATCAAATATAATTATGAGATGAATAAAAACAACCCTCCACAAGCTGGCCAAAAATATTAACTACTCTCCACTCAGGATGCCCTTTCTGTGACCAACATCTTCTTGGATAAATTCTGTAAAATACCATACTCACTTCTTTTTCTGTGTTTGGATGCTGTCCACTTCAGATGTGCCTCTGTTCATAGCACGACTGCAGCCCCCATGTACATGATGTCTTCAAACCCTGTCAGCCAATCACAACAGCTATTGGTAGACACCAGTACTCAGAGGGGTCAGAATGGAAAACGACGGGAAAAGAAGGGGATTGCTGTGTTTGAATGAAGTACAACTATACGGGGTCTTGTCACATTTTTCACAAACAGTATCTTTCATTTAAGAATAAGAAAAAAAAAATATCAAGTAAATAACCATCTGTGTGTGTGTCTGTGTGTATTTTCTGGTGTTTTGGAGATTGAAGATGACTAAGTTGTCAGAAAAACACATTGTAGTGGATGATAAAAATAACCTTAATTGCTAATTTGTAAAAAATATGATAAATACCAAAACGTCAAGGCTTTTTCTTGGATTTAGTTCCTTCATGGCTCAGACATTCAAATAGAAAAAAGCCCAAAAAAAGAGAACAGGGAAGTTAAGGTGAGGGGTGGTGGTGTTACCTATGTCTTGAGGCTTGGCCTTGTAGGAGATGGGGGAGGACTGCCGGGGGAGGGAGGGAGGCAACGCTGGACTCCTACACTACACAGCATGTCCAGCAGTATCTTTCTATTAGGACCTTTCATGTTAACACAAACACATGCAAGCAAGTCAACATGTTAGACGTGCACACAAACAGCAAACTGCAGATTGAAAAGAGAAAGACACAAGTCATTTGTCCATTATAGTGACTATGAAGCTGATATATTAACTTCAAAATCTTGCATAGAGACACTTTAAAGTTGTTTCAGAACTGTCAGAATGTGTGGTTACATTGTAACCTTGGATCTCTGAGTGAAGAGGCCATCTCTCCACTCCATTACATATTCCATATATATATGGATATGATCCCCGTTGCTTGTCAGGGTACATAGAAATTTCTTTAAGACACACCGGCTTGCGCCTGCGCTGGTGTGTAATCACTGATAGTTTGAACGGAACGTGTCTCCAAGTGGCCTGAGGACTGGAGAGATAGTCTCTTCACTCAGAGAACCAAGGTTACAATGTAACCACATGTTCTCTATCATCTCGAGACTATTTCTCCACTCCCTTACATATTCCATATGTACGAGGTAGATCTTCAAGGAGACGGTGCGGCCCACAATCCCAAACCACTAAGTGAAACAAACATACTATTTACAAATGTTGCTTTAAAGCAACAGTCACGGATTCTAGAAAGGAAGTGGCGTTCAACCAAACAAGAAGAATTTTATGTTAGTCATGGAGTTCCACAGGGTTTTGTGTTAGGACCAATCCTCTTTATCTTGTACATGCTTCCCTTAGGAAACATCATCAGGAAGCACAATATAAACTTCCATTGTTATGCTGACGATACCCAGCTATACTTATCTATGAAACCAGATGAAACTAATCAGGTCATCAAACTTCAGGATTGTCTAAAGACATAAAGACCTGGATGACTCAGAATTTCTTACTACTTAATTTCTTACTAAACTCAGACAAAACCGAAGTCATCATACTTGGCCCTGAACATCTAAGAACATCATTTTCAGATCACATAGCTAATCTGGATGGCATCACTTTGGCCCCCAGTTCTACTGTGAGGAATCTTGGAGTAATCTTTGATCAGGACATATCCTTTGTATCTCATATTAGACAAGTCTCTAGAACAGCTTTTTTCCACCTACGTAATATTGCAAAAATCAGAGGCATCCTGTCTAGAAAGGATGCTGAAAAGTTAATTCATGCATTTCTTACCTCTAGACTGGACAACTGTAACTCTCTACTATCAGGGTGTTCCAGTAACTCCATCAAAACCCTTCAGTTAATCCAGAATGCTGCAGCACGGGTATTGACAGGAAGTAGGACCAGAGATCATATTTCTCCAGTATTGGCTGCTCTTCATTGGCTGCCGGTAAAATCTAGAATAGAATTCAAAATCCTCCTGCTTGCCTATAAAACCCTTAATGATCAGGCTCCATCATATCTTAAGGAACTCATTATCACTATCCTAATAGATCACTTCGATCACAAACTGCTGGTTTACTTGTGGTTCCTAGAGTCTCTAAGACCAGAATGGGAGGTAGAGCCTTCAGTTATCAAGCTCCTCTCTTATGGAACCAGCTCCCAGTTTGGGTCCGGGAGGCAGACACCCTTTCTACATTTAAGGTTAGACTAAAAACTTTCCTTTATGATAAAGCCTATAGTTAAGGATGGTCCAGGCAGGACATGGGCCTGCCTGAACCATCCTTTAGTTAAGCTGCTATAGGATTAGACTGCTGGGGGACTCTGACAATACACTGCTCCTCTCTGTCCCTCACTCCTCACGTCTCTTTCTCTCCCTCACACTTCATGTCCTGATATTTATATACTACATATTTTTAACATCATCTGCTCTCTCTCGCAGTTGTGTCTCCCCCTACCCCTTTCTCTTTCACAGGAAGTTTTGACTCCAGAGCTGTTGGATTCCAATTCTTTGACGACATTTTCATCTTCATCATTATTATTATTATTATTATTATTATTGTAATATTAATTGTAATGATAATTTTACTTTATCAACTACTCGTAACCATCTAGTCTCTAATGTCTCTTCCTGGTCTCCCTCTTTTCTTCCTCCCCCCTCCCCCGTCCTCCTCCCCTCCCTTTCCTCTGTCTCTTCTCTTTTCCCTGTTTTCATTTCACTCCAACCGGTTGAGGCAGATGACCGTCCACTCTGAGTCTGGTTCTGCTGGAGGTTTCTTCCTGTTAAAAGGGAGTTTTTCCTCTGCATTGTCGCCAAGCGCTTGCTCATTGTGGAAATGTTGGGTTTCTCTATGTAAAGTGCCTTGAGATAAATATTTTTATGACCTGGCACTATATAAATAAAATAAATTAAATTAAATTAAAATGTACACTATATACAGCTCACAGGAGTAGGCCCCGCATAAAGCACTACAGCCCTAAGAGGAAAGAAAGGGCTGCCAGGGAAGCCTGCAAGACTAACCCAAGGGGACAGGCAAAGGCCAAGCAAGACGTGAAGGCTCACCTGTTCGCAGAGCAGCCGCTCAATCAGCCTGCAAGACACAAGGCTGAGAGGAGACATAAGTCGACTACCATCGGGCCACACCCAGCACACGATCCCGGAACAAGGGGCTGGCAGCCTCATTCAGACGGTAGAACCTAGTGAAGGTTGACTGGCACAACCATGTAGCAGCCAAGCATATGGAAGCAAGGGAGGCCCCCCCCACAAGGCCCATGAGGCAGCCATACCCCGAGTGGAGTGAGCCCGTCCCCCTGATGGAACCAGCACACCTGACAGCACATAAGCCTGCCGAATAGTGTCCATGACCCAGTGTGAAAGCCTGGATTTTGACAGCGGCCTGCCTACGTGCCCAGGGTCATAGCACACAAAGAGCTGGTCAGACCTCCAGACAGCCTGAGTACGCTGGATGTATGCCGTCAAGGCCCTGACTGGGCACAGAGCAGTGTCCTCAACCCCTCGCCCGCTAGAGGAGGAGAGGGACCTAAGCTCAACTGACTGAGACAGGTGGAATTCAGTGAGGACCTTAGGCAGGACTGCTGGGTTGGGGTGGAGAACCACACCCAAGCCATCCAGGAAAAGCAACAGCAGTCACCATGCACCGACAGGGCATGGAGTTCACTGACGTTTCTAGCCAAAGTGATGGCTAGCAGAAAGGCAGTTTTCATGGAGACCCACTTCAAGTCCGCACCCCCTAGAGATTCAAAGGGTGGCTGAAGGGCCCCAAGGACGGCATCCAAGCCTCAGGAGGGAACTGCAGGACCAGCAGAACACAAGTCGCTGGGCCCCCCGAAGAAACCAGGAAACAAGGGCACAGTCCTCCGCACTTAGAGCAAATTCGCTGACACGCACTGCCTTGATTGCTGCCACCAATCCTCGCAGTGTTAACACGGCCTTCTGTGCCTCCAGCTGGGACTGCAAAAACCACAGGATCTCAAATTCTCAACTTTCTACAATAAATCTTTCCATATATTGCTTCTTTTACCACCTGGCGAGACGCACACCAGGTGGTAAAAACTTGCCAATGGTAGGATTAAGCAGCCCTTGTGGATGGCGTTCGGGCCACCAGCCTGAGCCCCTTTGGAAAGGGGTGGAACAGGGCTCCGTTCGCCTGGGAGAGCAGGTCCCTCCGGTGTGGGTGCTCCCATGGCAACCCATCCAGCAGAGGTGGAATTGCTGAAAACCACGGCATGTAGGGCCACAGAGGAGCCACCAATACAAGCCGCGCGTGGAGAGGAAGCTGGAGAATAGCAAAGGGAGGAAAGGCATAAAGCAGAACCCGGGACCTCGGATGAGCCAGGGGGGATCGTCGACTCCCTGGACGCAAACAGGTCGACCTGTGCCCTGCCTAAACGGTGTCAAATCTCAAAGACTACCTGAGGGTGGAGTCTCCACTCTCCCGGCTGGGGCCCTCCCCTTGACATGATGTCTGCCATGGAGTTCAGGGCCCCTGGCACATGCATGGCTCTGAGTGAGAGGAAGAGCGGATGAGCATACTGCCACAGAGTGGTTGCCAGTTTGCACAGAACAGGGGAGCCCAGGTCCCATTGCCTGTTGATGTAAGCGGCCGTCACTGTGCTGTCGGTGTGGACGATGACGTGATGACCCCTCAGCCTTGGCAGGAACCGATGCAGAACAAGGAGAACTGCCCTCAGCTCTACGATATTTATGTGCTGACACAGCCACCGGCCTGTCCAAACCCCGTTGATTCCATAGCCTTTGTGTACGGTGCCCCACCCCAAAGGGGATGCATCTGTGTACACCAGCTGGCGATACATTACTAGACCCAGCATCCACGACTGGAGGGCCCTGTGAAGCCTCTGAGAGACCACCACCTTGGTCTTGTGGGACCTCTGAGGGCACAACCCCAAGTCCAGCAGACATCTCTGCACAGGTTGCATGTGCAAGAGGGTGAGAGGGACCACCTGCACCATGGCTGCCATCAAGCCCATGAGGCAAAGACAGAGTCCCCAGTTGACCAGAACATGCAGCTGGAAAAGGGGGCAAGTCAAGTCTTGAAAGCCTGTTGCCTCTCCAGGGTTGAAGCAACCATCAGCCTCCTCGAGTCCAAGGCCATCCCCAGGCAGGTTGTCACCTGGGAAGCCTTGAGCCTGCTCTTCCTGTAATTCACACACAGACCTAGGCTCTGAATGTGATCCAACAGCAAGGCTGTGCATTGCTCATTGGTCTGAATGAAAATAAAGTTCACTTTGACTTGACTTTAAATTTTTAATAAATTATTATTTTAATAAATGAAATGGAAGCTACATTTAACAATTGTGTTTAACATCCTAAAACACATGCTCACTCACAGTTTGAAACACTTTATATGGTCATCAAGATAAATATAGTCTTCATCTGCCAAAAAAGCTTTGTACACACCATTATACACACTGTCCTGCTCTTTCTTCTTGTCACACATAACTTAGTAAATATTTTAATAGTTTATTTATAACAAGCCAGGGAAAATCTACATTCAGTTGTTTTTTCTAATACAGCTTCTCCAGTTCCTTTTCTGGAAAGAGACTGACACATGAAGAGTGTGCACTGTAGTGGGGTTTGGTGGTGACTTTGCTCAGAAGCACTTCAGCAGTTGTGTGTCAGTGCCAGCAACAGCTTTCCCACCAAACACACTGTCCTGTGGGAGAGGGGAATTCCTCCAATGGGAGTGGAGTAAAATGAAAATATGATGATCAGATTTCTTGAGGAGGGGCCACAGATATGTGGCACAACAGAAAAAAGAGTGTGTTTAAGAAACATAGGCAGTAAATGTTAATCATGCAAGGGATAACATCTTTTACGAGCAGGGTGGGGGTTAAGGGCTATCCCCAAATTAATTCACAAAACCAAGCAAATAGTGGAAAAAAAACCCTTTATACACATTTCCTCCTCCTATACTCCCTTCAATCCAGCCAACATTAATTATTAAGGCCTTTTACAAAAAAAAAAAAAAAAAAAAAAAAAGAAGTCAGTGGATTTCACTGTGGAACCAAGAAGAAGTCCACTGTTGGACACCTGCCAAAACCTACCCATCTCAAATATGTCAGCATTTACCTATATGTAATACCCAGTCCAACACCACCCTGCCGCCTGTTCATCACAGACCACATGGCCCTGGGAAAATGCTTTATTTGGATTTGTTTGGGAAAGAGAAAACACAGGCCCCTTGTGCTGTGTGAACTCATAGTCATGAAGACAGAGAGTCATCTTAAGTGGATGCGCCATACAATACGAGTCGTACCACCCACCAGTCTGAATCAGATTTACACTACATTGACAAGTCTTTATGCTGCTGTGTAATGTTGACAAAATTCATGTGGTTACATTATGTTGAATGTTAAGACAAAACATCACAACACTGATTGTGCCTGAGTACCTCCTGTAAAACCTCCTGTTAGAATCTGTAATCCCTCTCTGTTTGTTCAGATGGAAAAGATAGGATAATATAATAAATGAAGTTAAATAATGTTCAATAACTAACTAAGAAATTTCAACTTTACAGATGGTGACAAACTGTACCACATTACAAAGCGCCTGACTATTTCCTCACTAAGACCTCTGTAGGTTTCCTCTGTAGCAGATTTTTTTCTAAATAAACTGCACAATGTGGTCAAGATATCTGCACTTTCATTGTTAGACTATGAGCTGCTGCCTAAATTTGCTTTCTTCAATGTATTTTATAAGTGTAACGAAGTGCATTTCGTTACCTGAGACTGATGGCTTTGGCCTTGTAAATATTACAAATAAATAATGTATTATTTGCCTGGAACAGTTCCTGAGGATGGTCCATTCAGAGCTGGAGATCTGGATCAAAGAACACGATGCCAAGACAGCAGAGGATGCAACTCGCCTGGCAGAGGTCTTCATGGCGGCCAGAAGGGGGAGCTGGAGTGCAGTGTTTGGCGGGAGAGCCACCGAGCACATATGAACAAGTCCTATGGGGGTGAGCAGGGGTCCGGTCAACTGCAAAATAGGGTTTTTTTTCTAAGCTAGGCAGTTCACTCCCCAATCCCCAAGTCGTATATAAGAAAACCTCCGCCAAGATCTGTCAAACAGGAAGTCAGGTGCTACCACTGTAATGGTTTAGGTCACACTAGGCAATTCTGTCCAACCATTAATCACACTAAGCCAGCTCTCCTGTGTTCAGTTCCAAGGCCAACTAGACTAGACACTGTAAAGAAGGCAGGCAGAACCGCACCAGTCCTGATTAATGGTCAGCGCAAGATAGCCTTACTGGATACAGCATGCTACCAGACAGTAGTTCTCTCAAGTCTGGTTCCAAGAGAAAAGTGGAGTGAGGATAGGTCAAGGATAGGCTGCATCCATGGAGATGAACATGTTTACCCCACGGCAGAGGTATATCTGACTGTAGGAGGCCCGACCTTTCTTATGTCGGTAGCGTTAGCACCTACACTGCCATATTCATGTCGTTTTAGGTAACAATGTTCCCACTCTTTATGACCTGGTGCAGCAGGCAGATTTTGAGATTGCCATAAAAGGTGAAGTTCAGAGTTCGGAGGCAGAGTGTAAGTCTGACAGATGGAGGAATGAGGAGGAGAGGTCAGAAGTAGATCTCAGCCGGCTACCAAGTGAAGTGTTTTTAAAACCAGTCACACTGTCAGTCAAACCCTGTAATGTCACCACGAGGGCACAGAGTGCAAAGGGGATCCTCAGGGAGTTGCCTTTCTATGGGGAGACTGGGAGGTAGGCCCAGTAAAGCCAGCCAAGTCAAAGGCACAAAAGAGGAGAGAAAAGTTGCTTGGTGCCCCTAGGGGAGCAAACTGCCTCATACAGCTTTTTTCCAGGGTAGGTGTGCCTAAAGAGGTTTTAACAGACTGCGGGACAAATTTTTTATCTAAACTGTTGCGGCAGGTTTATCAGATGTTAGGAGTGAAGGGCATTAAGACCACCCCTTACCACCCCCAGACGGATGGTCTGGTAGAACGCTATAACCAGACACTGAAGAACATGCTTCGCAAGTTCATCTCGCAGACAGGTGCTGACTGGGACCTGTGGTTGCCATACATGTTATTTGCCTACCGGGAAGTTCCACAAGCATCAACAGGCTTTTCACCATTTGAACTGTTGTATGGTTGGCAAGTGAGGGGGCCATTAGACCTGTTAAAAGACTATTGGGAACACCCAAAGCCACAAGGAGACAATGTAGTGGCATATGTTGTCAAAATGAGAGAGAGACTGGAAGAGATGACAACATTGGTGCGTGAGAACATGAGGGCTTCTCAGCAAAATCAGAAATCCTGGTATGACCAAAAGGCCAGAGAGAGGGTTTTAATCCAGGCCAAAAGGTGCTGTTACTGCTGCCAACCAGTGACAGCAAGTTGCTGACTAAGTGGCATGGCCCATACGAAGTCACAAAACGGGTGGGTAGTGTCACTTATGAACTGTATATGCCAGAGAAGTCAAAAAAGTACAAGACCTATCATGTCAACCTGCTCAAGGAGTTCCAGGTTCGGTTGGAGCCTGCGGTCCAGCAGCTGTTTGTGCGTGCTGTTCAGGATGAGGACACAAATGAGAAGTTTTTTCCAACAAACACTACTACAAGAGAACCCCTGGAAGTCGACGTGTCACATCTGTCGGTTAGTCAGCAGGCTGAGATCAAGCCCCTGCTTGACCCTGAGCTTTTCAGAGACTCACCTGGTTTCACCTCTCTGGTTCAACATAACATTCGGTTTATGGATAATGCTCCAGTGCGGCAGAAGAGCTACAGGATTCCAGAGCGATTGATTTCTGTTCTGAGGAAGGAGATAAGGCTGATGGTGGAACTGGGGATAATTGAGGTCTCCTGCAGTGAGTGGTGTAGTCCTATTGTGCTTGTCCCCAAGAAAGATGGATCCCTCAGATTCTGCATCCGTGAATGCTGTGTCTAGTTTTGAACCCTCCCCATGAATCGCTGGTGGAGAGGGTGGGCAGAGCTCAGTACATCACCACGCTGGATCTGAGCAAAGGCTACTGGCAGTTGGCGTTAGCACCGGAATCTAAAGAGTTGACTGCTTTCAGGACTCCTTTTGGTATGTATCAGTTCAAGGTCATGCCATTTGGTCTCCAGGGGGCGCCAGCCACATTTCAAAGACTGATGGACTATGTGCTGAGGGATGTTGGTGACTTCTCTGCAGCATATTTGGATGATGTGGTTGTTTTCAGCCAGTCTTGGGAGGAGCACAGGTTTCACCTGCAACAGGTCTTACAGCGGATCAAAGCAGCTGGCCTGACCATCAACCCGCAAAAGTGTGCTGTGGGCCAAAGAGAAGTGGCGTATCTAGGCTACATCATTGGCTTCGGGAAGATCAAGCCACAGCTAGGGAAGGTGGAAGCTATCCATTCTTTCCCAGTTCCCACCACCAAGAGGAAGGTGAAGAGTTTCCTGGGTCTGGTGGGTTGGTACAGGAAATTTGTGCCTCACTTCGCAGACAGGTCGGTGGTGTTGAACGACCTGACCAAGGCCTCAGCGCCTAACAAGGTGCGATGGACAAATGAGTGTGACAGGGCCTTCAGAGACCTCAAAGAGGCTATCTGCACTCACTCTGTTCTCCATAGTCCTGATTTCAACAAGCCTTTCATCCTGCAAACAGATGCTTCTGGAGTGGGTCTAGGAGCTGTGCTGCTGCAGGAAGTTGAGGGGGAGAAGAGACCTGTTGTGTTCCTGAGTCGAAAACTGCTGGACAGGGAGACAAGATACTCAACAGTGGAAAAGGAGTGCTTAGCGATGAAGTGGGCCATCGACACCCTCAGATATTATTTGCTGGGACGGCATTTCTTCTTCGAGACGGACCACCGAGCTCTACAATGGCTTCATCGCATGAGGGATGCCAACATTGCAGGATGGTACCTGTCCCTGCAGCCATATGACTTCACTGTTCAGTACAGGTCAGGAAAGTCCAATGTGGTGGCAGATTGTCTGTCCAGGATGTCTGAGGACTGAGATACTGTTCTCCTTCAGGAGAGGGGGGGGAAATGTAACGAAGTGCATTTCGTTACCTGAGACTGATGGCTTTGGCCTTGTAAATATTACAAATAAATAATGTATTATTTGCACAATAATGTACGGACTATAAAAAAAGAGATGGCACTTTGCACTTTAGCTACGATAGCACTTTATTTACCAAAGTTTGCATGTTACATTTTGCACATTGCGTATTTGCACATTTTGTATTGGATATTTAATTTGCTATTTATTGAACCTTACGACCGCGGGTGGTTGCGCGTCTTCAGGCTGGGGTGGGAGTAGGTACTTGGCTCCGCCTGTAAGAGGAGAGTGACGTTAAGATCTGATCAAACTATGTAAATTATTGGAAAATAGCAAGAGTCGGTAGAGATTGGTTGGTAAATATGTGTAGCGGAAGATCGTGTGGTAAACATATGGGTAGTGCTGTAGCTAGTGCCGTGGTTCGAGTGCGTTGTTGGTGTGAACACTTAGCTGTCCGGTCCGGTGTCTGCTCCAGGGTGTGTCGCCAAAAGGATTCCCCAGGGACATGGGCAAGTTGATAAACGTTCCGGAGACCAAGGGGCAGGATAGGAAGGGGAGCGTTCAAAATTTTGGTGTTTATTTTTATATATTCTAAATATGTTTTATGGGTTTATTTGAAGAGGAGAAGCAGGAATAGAATTATTATAAATATTATCTGGTAAATTTATAAGATGAAACTGTCATGAATAAAATAGCCATTTGATAATAGTTCTATAGTACCTGTGGGTGGAAGTGTCCAGTGGTGAGGACCAGTGGCACAGTATATAAGGCGCCAGTTAAGATCAGTCTGTGGAGCTGGTTAGATCTACGCAGATGCTTGTCTCCCATCCTCTGACTGCCATGATGAGTTTCTTTTGCACAATAAACACAAGGTGAACTGGGAAACCTGATCGTTGTCTCTTACCTTTCTTTGGCATCATCCAGCCGCATACACGTCCTCCCGACAATAAGGTTACACTGTTCTGTTGTCTTACAGAATGCACAAAAGTTAGTAATATTATTGATATTTATTTTCTTTTGTCGCCATTAGAATATTTGGTGTTGAAGTAATTCAAAAGTAATTTAAAGTAATCAAGTTACATTTTTAATAGATAACTAGTAACTATTGGAATACATTTTTAAAGTAACCCTCCCAACCCTGGCAACACATCAGTGGTTCAGTGAGTCACATAACAAATTAACAACCCACTACCTGTCCACCCCCCATAGTGTTTCAGACAGGAAATATTACAGTAATGATCCATGAGATGAAAGAGTACTTTACCGATCTGTGTCTCTGATAAAGCACCGTCAAGTTTGGTTCAGCCCAGTAAACATTACAAAAATAGCCTCAGTCTCCATTTCATATGATTCAACACAGTGGATTTTTTTTCCAGCAAGACCAAGTTGGGAAACACTAAAAAAGCAAATAACACAAAACTCCCAGTGCCAATGACAAAGCTTAAGTTAAGTCCACTGTAAATTTTGGAGTTTAATATTAAATTATTCTGCCTTCCTTTCCTACTCCTCTTCCTCTTCTATTTACAACTACAACACAAGTTAGTTAAAAGTATTATCTCAAATCATTACACTTATGCTCCCATTTCATTTCTACTCTGACACTTGAATCTGTCACCTGTATGTTCACCCACTCTGTACTGGTAAACCCATGTCCCCCACTATTTACAGTATATTAACTTCAGTTTGCTGACTGTTGGATTGCTTATGCAGCTTTATTCACCAAACTTATCTGTGGTTCTTTTCTGCTGCCTACACAGTTTTATATTTTTATTTATATTTTTATATAACACATTGATCAAAATATAATTAAGTAAGTCAGAACATTAAGTTTCTGACAAGCTGATCACTTGTTTGCCAGACTGCCCATTACTCACATTACACACATCTTATGGGAGCTCTTTGTTAAAAAGAATAGTGGTATTTAGCTAATCCACCCTCACTTTTGCAGGTCAAACAAACATCATGATGTGTGCAGCCCTGTATATTGATGGTGCTGCTGTAACCATATTTTCATTTTATCCTTCATTCTGTAGGTCCACATTCAAGCTTTCACAGAAAATTGGTCACAGTATGTTATTACGTGGTCATGTACAGGCAACTGAATCTGGCTCAGGTCTCCAAAGTGAACACATCATCTTAAACTAGTCATCACAGAAAAAAACACACATGAAATAAAATGAATGTAATACTTGAAACATTTATAGAACTTATTTATTTTAATATTTTTTAATTGCCAGTTAATGTGTCGTGAGCCTAACAATCTCCTACTTCCAGGCAGCTGTGGCAGAAGGTTAACACCTCTTCCCTTTTCCTCTTCCTGCTATTCTATCACCTCTCCCTCCAATGTTTGCCAATTGATTTATGTGATAAGGCGATGATCAACATACCCGTGAAACAGTGTTATTGGGATTGACAGGGCATGTCCAGCTAACAGCTGTGAGGTAACTTTGACTGTGTGAAACCAGGCACCAATGGATCGTTTGACCAACGGAACATTTGATTCAAATGTTCGTCCGTCCCCAATTGTTTATCGTCTCAGTTGGAAGACTTCAATCTCCTCTGCGGAAATAATTGGGGGGCAGTGAGGGAGTTAATTGTGTTTTCCACTGATGAATCATCAGGAAGTGTTGGTGAACTCCACTGACCAGAGACACACACAAACTCTTGCACACATACACACATGAATGCAGAAAAACACAGGCAAACTGTACCTATGTGCTCAGACCACATTAATACACACATTAACATAATCACACTCATTATTCACACATTTACACATCGAAACAAGCACACCTACACATATACTGACCACACACTTCATCGCAGAGAAAACCCAGTCACATATGCATTCACTTACACAGGCCACACACATGCTAAACATACTCGCAGTGAGTGCATATGCACATGTATGAACACTATACATTCTGATACATGAAAACAGATCGCTACAGTGTACAACTCACTAACTCTCTCTCACCCTCCCTGTTGCTGTTTCAGAAGTTGAGAGGCCAATTGGTAAAGCTCTCACAGCAGTTATAACCATGCTGGGAACTAGAGACTGAAGAAATCCCTTCTCTCTTTTTCCAAAAGAAGGATTTCTCCCTCATTGTCGCCCAGTTAAGAGTGTAGGATGTGGGGTGTATGTGAAGGGTTGCTGATGTAGTGATTTTGGCTCAGAAACAATGCTATGCTGTCTAAAGAGGGGTAATGGAGGGAAGTAATGGAGGTAGTGTTTTCCTCCGTGTGTGTATTTGTGTATGTGGGTCTGTGTTCACATGTGATACACACCCTCAGAGTGAGGTGATATCATGGCATCACTCCGAAGGCCACACTAGCCTCCAGATGAAGGAGGAACCATTGTATTAACTCCAAAATAGGAGGCTGACACAGACGCTTTGTGTGACTGTAATGAGCATTAGGAAAGACAGGAAAGATAGAGTGGAACAGTGAGTGAGACTGTTCCTGTGTGTGCTCTTAACTTAGTGTGAACAGCCACTCTAAATACCTTCAGTGTTGATGTTTAGATAAAGGCAAGAGCAACACAAAAATATGTATTCACAGTCAACATGACATCTGATGATCTGGTCTAGCATAGATAGATAGAGCATAAAGCTTACAGGTGTTCTTTAAAAAAATCTAAACCAATGCCAAATTTTATACTGGAGTAGTGCAGTCACTCAGACAGTGTTATTTCAAATGTATTTTTGGCAAAGTGGACAAAAGTCAAGCATACTTTCATGTGTTTACGTGTTAGTAGTGTAGTGTTATTACTTGCTTGCCAACACGCCAGCATGTGGTGACATGAAGACAGAACCTCTCCTGTGTTGACATGAAATAGCCTGGGTCCGATCTTCTCATCAGCCTTCTTTATCATCCTCCATATCTCTTCGTCTGCAGAGAAGTCATTAATAAGTTCTGGATGAAACAGAGACAAGTGCTTAACCGGCAGGGCTCAACATGAGTGGGTGGAAGGAGGAACCGCGAAGGGAAAACTTAAAAAGCTGAGAGGAACTATTTATTAAGTTGTCTTATTAATCTGTCTAGTTGTGTTTGGCATTCAGAGCTCTATTAAAAGTTGACAGTAAACTTGAAAGATACATTTAAGAAACAGTAATACAGAGCCAAAACAGAATAATTTTTTAATTAACTATAAATATGAATTAATCTGTAATGGTAGACTGATTTAAAATTGAGATGATCAATATTTTTATTAACAATAAAAAGACAATAAATCAAACTATGTAATGTGAAAAGCTGCATTAGTAGTAAGGAACACAAAATTACCACCCAACTCTATAGTTCTTCTCATCATTTTTCTGTTGTCTTTATAGTATAATGTTGTCATTTGTGTTGTTGCCGTCTAAAGTAGGCAGTTGTTCTCATCTAAGAGGCTCTTAAGACCCACTGTGTGTTGCCTGATCAGCACCATATTGAAAACACAGAAAGCCACTGACAAGCTGATGAACATAATACACCATGTAGGAACTGAATATTTCCATAAATAGGAGACCAGGACAAAGCTAAAAAGAAAGTTAAAATGGTAAATATTGACTTTCCTTTAGTCTTTACATCTTTATGAGGTTTGCAAGGTTCACCACATCATTGCTTGTCTATTCAAATGTATTATTTGTGGAAACAAAACAGAAAGTGAATTCTAGGAAATGATTATGACCACATCAGACTTTGGTCAATCTCACGAAGTTCATTTGGCCTTTTGATTAGATTAGAGTTCACCTTGAAACACTGAGTAGACATGTGAACCTGATTGACTGTGTAAACAGATGCAGATGTGCTATTTTATTTTCCTGTTCTTGTTCAGTGTGCTCACTTGTTGATAACAGCACTGCTGTATAATATGGTGTCACAACCTGGGGTCTGCAGTTCTTTTGTTGTCCATGGGGTGGCTCTAGTGTTTGCATTTTTTGCTCTTTCCTTTTGTTCTGGTCACGTCAGTACTTCCTGGTAATCATTGTCCATTTTAGATTTTTTTAAAGAACACCTGTAAGCTTTATGCTCTATCTATCTATGCTAGACCAGATCATCAGATGTCATGTTGACTGTGAATACATATTTTTGTGTTGCTCTTGCCTTTATCTAAACATCAACACTGAAGGTATTTAGAGTGGCTGTTCACACTAAGTTAAGAGCACACACAGGAAAAGTCTCTCAGTGAGTCATTGTTTCCACCTGGTCCTCATTATCCTGCCTATATAAACTCCCATAATTCCCCCCAATCCTCGCCTAGTCTTGAGTTAGAACCCTTGTTGCTACTTTGACCAAGTGGTCGTTTGCTGAACCCTGTTTTTGTGTTACCTGTGTTCTTGGACTCCTGTTTGCCCTCGGACTCGTACTCTGCCTGCCAATTTAGGTTTGTTTGCACCTTCAGTTTGCCTTATTGGATTTGACCTTTACCCGTGATACCTGGAATCTGTACTCTGCCTGCTGTTTTTGGATTTGTCTGATATAGCTAGATAGCTGAGAGTCACTCAGCTATCCAGGCACCACCTGAACCCACCGTTAAAGATATAGCTCAACTTGGTCTGGTCTTATCTTGACTCATGTGGGAGGTCAACAACTAAAGTGACCTCAAGGACTCTCCAAAAGTAGAGAAGACTTTTGGTAGAGAGATAGACTTTCAACCAGTTCCAGTTGCCTTTCTTTCTGCACTTGATTACCATGGCACCCTGCGCCTGTGTAGGTTTTCTCCAAATACTCTGGCATCCGACCACAATTATGACCAATGACCAAAGATGCCCGTTTGGTCATTTGATTACTCTAAATAGCCTGTAGATGTGAATGTGAAAGTGTGTGGTTGTCTTCCTATATGTGTTGGCTTTGTGATAGACTGACAACATGTCCAGGGTACTTCCTGCCATTTCCCACACTCCGTTGGGATTTGTTCCAGCGCCCTCAACAGGATATAGATAATATTTGAATGGATGATTACCCAGAGCTTCTTCCATAAAAAGAAGCATTACAAGACCATATTAAAGTTTAAACCCTGAAAATATTCAACTTAACCTTGGTGCTAAATACAAACAATTTATCACATTAGTGTAAGTTACACTAACAACTTACTTGTCTGTCACACTTTTAACCATGAAGTGTCTTGAATCAGCTAAACTGAAAACAGTAGACAATATGACTGAATACACAGCCTGCAAGACAGTTGGAAGAAGTGTCGCAGCATTGCCCACTGAGTCTGTCACTGACTGAACAATTCCATGATATTGATGGTGCCCCCTAAAGGACACAGCTTACTAAACTGTAAAATGAGCAGTCAGTGCTCCTACTGGATGTTTTATGTTTTATTATGTTTATATTCACCAAGTGCTTTATTAAGAACAGATATACATATGTTCATTCATGTAGCTGTCACATCAACCAATCACAGTGAAGCAGTGAATGGTTACAATAGATTTGGTAGCAATACAATGTTTTCAGTATCAAAATGTTAAAATAGAATAACTGATTTTAAGTTATGATCTTATGATGATGATGATCTAAGTTATGATTATCTTTCATAGTCTATCCCTGTTTAAATCATTTTGTTTACTTTTCTTTTACATGACCAAGAAATGACCTCTCCAGATTCTGTAGCAGGTATTCTGTGGAAAAGTTGTGTTTCTGGAAATTCTTGCAAAAAAACTTGCAAAGCTGTTGGGCTGACATGAGGGAATAACAGTACCATGTTTGTCCATGTGTTTACTGAAAATGTGATTCTTATGTTTAATGCTATGAAGCATTATTCACTTCACTACATTGGAAAGACGCACAACGTTTCTGTCAAGGTTCTTGTTACTCGATACTTTCAATTCTGCTAATTGATGTTTTTTTCCCCTTTTTCTCCTCTATATATTCTTTATATTTCATGATCCTTCATAGTCACAATAATCCCATTTAAAAAAATATAATAATGAAAAAAAGAACAACACACACATTATCTTTTCTAGCTTCTGAAGGTTTTCCTCATAATGTATCATGAATGTATCTTACTACATATAACAAACCATATCTAACTAACAGTTAACTAAATTCCCCCAAAATAAAAATCAATCAAACTGAAAGAGTAAATAGTAAATTTGTCAGGAAAATCTAATACCTGATGTGGAATCAGACACAGATGCAATCAAGAGGAGGCAGTTGTCCTAAGTTTAACAAATGAGATTTACTTGCTGCAAGGGGATTTTAATTACAAAGAGTTCTCTGACACAGAGCAAATTAAAAAACCCAAAGAAATGAAAACAAAATGCTTCAGAGTAGGAGGAATTAATTGTTCTCTTTCCAAGGACGGTCGCTGGTTGGCTGTTTGTAGTTCCTCTTCTCCAATAAGTTGAACGAAAAGACGCTTGATTGGTGCATGCATACAGAATGTCTCGTGTTGTTATTCTGCCACCAAGACATCTTTCTGTTATCAGACCACACACAAACTCATTTTTGGTAACATTCTGCTGATGACTTTTTCCACCAGCACAAGTTCTCCTCTGCATGGTAGCAAAAAGCAAAGTTACATTCTCTATTAAATGATTAAACAATGCATAATAAAATACAGTTAGATTTTCCACACAAAATGAAAGAACATTTCACAGCTATAATATCTCTAAACCACCCACCCCGTCCAACCACCACCAAACAAATATTTAGCACCAGCAGCCACTGCTGACAACTCTCACATTATTTGTAGTCACACTGAAAATAACAATTCAAGTCATTTAATATTCATGTCAATATTAGCATGGAAATATGTCACATTTTAATCAGACATTTCTGGTAAACATTAAACGTGCAGAGTTCTGCCTTTGTTACATTTTCACAGTCTAGTCTTTTGATACTTGGCAACATGAGAACTATCAGTCACAGGCCATTTATAGCACATCCATTTTTTTAAAAGTTGTCAAGCGTTTACAGGACTGACCACTGACCACTGTTTTCACACTTGACTCACTGCTCATACAAGATGTTTCACCTTTTAGCTGTAAAGCTGCATTAAGAACTGTCATACATTTTACAGGTTGTCATTGTTGATCACTGGGTTTTCTAAATGATGATGGTAAAATCAATGTCTGAAGCAGTTATCACTGTTTCCTACACAGAAAGTATCAATACATCACATTTACACTAACATTGTTTCACATTCATTCAGTTGTATTTTACTTCATTTTCCATGCATACCATGACCTACAAAGGCTTCCTGTTTTTTTCATACTGTTGTGACTAGAAACTGCTGGCTATTTCTGACACTACTGACACATGCGACCACACACTGCACTTGTTCTTGGTATTAAGGAATATCTCATATTATTGAGAACTGGACTGGACTCCAGAGGTGAAATGTCTGGTCTTAACATACATTTAAGCATGAACTTGATTGAATGCTCTTCAATGTATTGGTCTGACCAGTAGAAGCACCATCCTGGATGTTTTCTCTGCAAGTATTGGCTGACCAGCATGGATGTTTTATATGAGCTGAAGCATGTTATTCATGTTATATGTTTGTATATACACTCACTAAAAGTTTTATTAGGAACACTTGTTCACTTCCTTATTCCTGCAGTTATCCCATCAACCAATCATGATGGAGCAGTGCAATGCATATAATCACATGGAAACAGGTGAGGGGCTTCAATTACTGTTCACATCAAACAAAACATCAGGGATGTAGTAGGAGAGAAAGACTATCTATCAGAGTGAATGTACTGAAGAAATAATGTGAATCATGTCAACATGAATTCAATGAAGTCTTGGAGACAATATTGCAAAGAAATGAGCCTGTTTTTAGTGTGATGTTTCTGATGGTGTTAAACACTCTTTAACCACAATCATATGTAAATACTTTTCACAGAAAAAGGAAGTTTCTTAGTTTCATATCTACAATGTGCTTCAACAACATTTAGTGACATTCATTCTGTCCACGCCTGAATTTGACCACTCACATTTTTGTTTCATTATATTTTGGATGAACTTGTATGAATTCTTCCCTTTAGATAAATGTCATGCAAATACTGCTCTACTACTGACTTTGGACCACAACAGCCGTGTTTCTGAACAACGACTGAAACATGTTTCTGGTTTTCATCCTGTACATCTCAGGTACGCATGATTATGATTTTTTTTAAAGCCAAAATAACTGTTACAGTATAAACTGTACATTAATTATCATAGATTTAGTTAAAAACTAAAATAGTATTGGAATAAACATGACAAGGTATAAATCTAAATTTAAACAACATTCTGTTGTATTTTTCAATATGTTTCATTTTTTAAGGTGTAAAAAAACTGTAAAAATGGATTTCTGTAAAAGCAGAAGTAAAAGATTAAAGATGTTATTAATGTTGGACTGTATATACTATATCTTGAAATTTAAAAAATATTTTAAACAATTTATATATTGTTTAGTGATGAGCATATAAATGTAATAACTAAAAATCTTTCTGAGTATTTATCAATGAAAACTTCTGTTGAAGGTGTTTGTGGAGCAACAAACAGCATTTGTGCCTTAAAAGGTTCCTCAGTGAATCTGACCTGCTCAGCTAAACATCCCACTGCAAACATGAAATGGTACATTCAAGACCCCAAGAAGTCTGAGATCTCTACAGATGGACATCGTGTGACATCCATGTCTGAAGAAAACTATTGTACTCTAATGATCAAAGATCTGAGAGACAATGATGCAAACTTTTACTGCTGGGGCAGGAATGCTGATGATGACGGATGCTGCCAACAAGTCATTGTTTCAGGTATGATGGTTGTCAGCATTTGTTGCTTTAAAATCATAGTAATATGAATGTGAAGTTTAAATTTAAACATTCAGACCTGCAGGTAAAGGTGATTCCCTACACAGAGGAACAGACAGTGACACTGATGTGTAGCACCAGCTGTCCTCTGACTGAAAAACCTGCAGCCTACATCTGGTACAAGAACAGAGAGTTAGTCTATGAGGACTGGTCTCCCTGGTACCAACATCTGGTCAGCAGTGAGGGAGCAGACAGATACTCCTGTGCCATCAAAGGCTCCGAGGATCTCAGAGCTCCTGAAGTTTCAGTGGGTGAGTCACGACATTCATATCATGTGGCCTGTTCTTCACTTTATTTAAATTAATTTTCTCCATGTGTAGTCATTCACTTCGTCATTGAACATTAAGAAACTATGTTAAATGAAGGCTGCTCTGACAGAAACAGTCCTCTGGAAGAAAAATAAGAAAGAAAGAAAGTTACAAGTTTGTGTTAACAACCTCTGAGCTGATGGGGATTTTAACACTGAATTCAAAGTTGCAACAAGCTGATGGAGAATGATTCACTTGAGCCCAAACACATTGTAACTTACTATGGTTTAACTTAACCTAAATCTAAATCTAATTTCACTGTGACAAACAATAGTTGTTTTACTTGTTTAAAAACCTGCCGACTTTAGTGCATGTCTAAAAAAAACATAAAAATAAAAACTAACACTGGTTTTTTACTTTCTTGTAAAAAAAAAAAAATATATATATATATAATTATTTGATTCCTCTGAGGGAAAAAAAAAAGAAAAAAACTTTCCAGAAAATACAAATCCTGTATTTCAACCACAGTTTTTATTAATTAATATCTTTATTAAGTAATAATGTTTCATATTCATGTACCATATCTTTGTGAGTAAAGCTGTAATAAAGAGTGAAATCTACAATGTAATCTATAAAAATGTTATAAATTATTATTATTTATTTATATTTTATAAACCAGCATCTGCCTTTGTCAAACATGAAATATGAATGCATTTATAAAAATGTTAACCCTTTAACTGCCAAGTTTTTGTCATGATGCAACTTAATTTGGTGGACTAAAAACACAATCAATTATTTATTTTCAAAATACTTCATGCAAACTGGAATATTTATGGTTTGGTTATTGCAGCCTGGTATATGTGAAAGATTAGCAGCAAAATTTATTTATATGCATTATTATTTTTTGCTCAATTACAACTTTTATTAAGCTGATTTAAGAAATTGTGTCTTATTGAAAACTATTTGCTACTTACATCAAAGTAACAATTCTTAAAGTCAGCTCAAGAGAACCAAATGCTTTAAAGATTAAAGAGACAGAGTTATTTCATTGCTTGTAGTAAGCACAGCTTTCTGAGATGTTTGTCCAGTTTTAAGGCACATGATGATTGTTCAGTGGATAGACTTTTTTTTGCTAATTTTAAGAATTCCAGCCAGGTATATTTTTCTTATTTCTTATATTGGCAGATTTTTTTGTTCAATACAAAACTAATTTGACTAGATTTTAGAATATTGGACTTATTACCAGAAGAGCTGTTAACATGTTAAATAACAGCAATAAAATATGTTAACATCCCTATATGTAATGTAACATGTAACATGTTCTAAACACATGGAGTGATCAGAGAACTGATGACGAACTGTGAATATGTTCAAGAATAAAATCTTCTAATCTACTTTCTTTCTGTTCAGACTCTGTGACTGTGAGCTGCTTCACTGTGACCTATGCTAAAGGGAGAATGTGTTCCTCTCAGAACAAACCAGAAGATGAACCCTGCTCCATCATATATCCCAGAGGTTAAGTTTCCTCCACCATTTACAAACTTCTCACTCTCAGACTGAGGTTTATTTTTCATTTATTTTGTGTTCACATTGTTGCTCTTTGTTTTTCTAAATTATTCCTGTTCAAAGACAAATTCTACACATACTTTCTTTCTGTAAAAACACACTAGTTTACATTGACGTGATTTAATTGATCTAAATGATGATGTATCTACTTAAACAAAGCAAAAAATGAAGTGTTTTTTTTATCATCATCCTACAGAAATACGCGTTGAGACTTCATCAGATGCAGTGACCTGTAACACCAGCTGTCCTCTGATCGACCCTCAAAAAACTGTCTATTCATGGTTCTATAACAGAGATGCAGTAACATACAATAACAAATCACAGTTTACAGTCACCGATCCTGGTGACCTCTTCTCCTGTTCTATAAAGGGTCATGAGGATGTTGTGTCTCCTGAAGTCTGTGAGTATGAACCAATTAACAAACTGTATCATCTGCTCAAAGTAGTAGAATCATTAATGTCATGACTGTACATACATGGAGGACAAATGTGAAAAAATAACACAAGTGAATAAAATAACAGACGCACTAAACAGTTTAAAACAGGAGCCATGAAATATAATAGAATAATCTTCATTGTCATTGTACAGTGGGGGGGTCATTTACATTGTGTTATTTTCATATGTAGTAGGACAAACTTGTCTTACAGACATGTAGAAAAACATCTGTATTTGATTAGAAATAAACCACTGAATGAATGATTTTAAAGACAATCCACAAAACTGATGGTTGTTTAAATTTACTCATTAGTCATCTACAGGTCAAAGACACTAAGACCCATGTTAACTTTATCAAAGAATAATAAAGTTTAAGTTTCAATATTTATCCTAACATCTACCAATGTTCACTATATTTCAGGCCCTGGTACGAACTGTTGGAGTGTGAATTATGTCAGCAGAAGAATCTGTGCTCTGGAAGGTTCTTCTGTCAATATTTCCAGTAAATATTCACATCCCAAAAACCAGCAGCCCCAGTCTAAATGTTGGTCTAAAGTAACAAGCAGTGGTGAAGAGGATGTTGAACAGGTTGAAGCTGATCATGTGGAATTTCATGAAAACGTGACTCAGCACATCCTGACAATCAAAAACCTGAAGAAGAGCGACTCTGCTGAATATATATTTAAACTAAAATGTAAAGGACAGAACCAGTTTAACTCACATGGAGTGACTTTGGTTGTCACAGGTAATTCTTTAAACCAAATCATTTTTTAACAGTGTAGATGTCACCACAGTGTCTCACAGCATGATTGATTCATGATTGATTAACTTAAGTGTTTGCTGGTTTTTGGTCTTCGGCTTAGTTTCACTTACAAACTAATGAACTTTTCAGTAACATGTTTCCAGCATCTTAAGGCTGCTTCAAGTTTCACAGATTAAATCACAGAAGACACAGAGCTGCTGATGTTTACATTTACTGACTTCATCTAACCATCTTTCAGACGTGACAGTGAAGTTGCAGCCTGCAGTGGTGACAGAGGGACAGAGAGTCACACTGACCTGCAGTACCAGCTGTCCTCTTCCTGTTAACACAAACTACAGTTGGTACTTCAACAGTCGACCTCTGACCCCCGAACCAGAGCCAAAACAAACACCTGGTTCTGGACCTATTCAACAGTAAGCTTGAAGGACACTACTCCTGTGCTGTCAGAACCTACGAAACATTTGTCAGATCTGATGAAAAGACTCTCTCACTCCAAAGAAACAGAGGATTATACATATTAGCTGCAGGAGTCAGTGCTGCTCTCCTGGTTATCATACCTCTAGTTGTCTTCTTTTGGATCAGGTGAGCAACACTGCTCTACTGAAGATCAATAACATTTAATCTATTACCTGTAATAACTTCAAGTTCATGTACATTTATACATATTCATTCTTATCTCTAACCAGAAGAAAGAGGTCTTCAGGTCAGTCATCGACTACTGAGGCAACAGAGAACACTGGGCAGGTAAAACCTGACATTTGTATAAAGATTTTTAAGAACATTAAGTCTTAATGTTATATCCATTCTATATATTCTATATATATGGAATATCACCATCATCTAACCAAAGAGTAGATGGTGGTGATGGAGATGATTCAGACAATCCTGCTTTTGAAGTAGGATTCTTTCAATGAACAATCTTTATTTTAATAAACATTTTTCAGTGCACTAAAAAGCCAAATCAATGGATATCCATCAGTCATGTCATTTATCACTGTTATGATGAGGATTAGTCTGAGTTGCAATAAAACTAGGAGATATATTCACATTTGTTTTTAGAGAAAATACTTGATAAAGATTTATTTATCAATCATGTGTCAAAGAGTTACTTTTTCAGAAAATAACATGCAGAGAATTATTTTCCCTCAATGTGAACTAATGTTATGTGCCTTGTTTCTTCATTAGTTCAACCCTGATTCAGTGTATGGAAACATCTCAAATCAACCAACTCAGCAAGATCAACTTCACTATGACACCGTCCACTTCTCTAGAGCCAAGACAGATCATCTGTGTTCCACTGTCAGCACCGTGCCACACCCTCAGCCTCGTAACCAGGGTGATGTCGTTTATGCCACTGTCAACATTAGATGCAATGTGAAGTGATATTTGTAGACAGTCAAAAGTGTTAATAAGTTTCATTTGAATGGCCTTAATGACACCTAATTAATCATACCTTTTCATCTACACTGACCTGTGAAGGGCCACCATTTTAATTTCGACACATCAGCAGCAGTTGCATCTTTTGCTCAAATTCAAAGAATGACCTTCAGCCAACGCTTGTTCTCTGAAGTCAGCTTGACCTCCAGGATGATCAGTGGAAATGTTTGTTTTAACATTAAGAGCAGCAGAACTCATGTATTTTACAGTTTACCAGTTTGATGTCATTTATATTTATTAGCTAACGTTGCTTTTCTCACTGTGAAAATCTCTGGATTACACTTTTTTAAAACTTTTTGGATAATGTAATTACACAGCTCAAACATGTTTAGCACAGGTTTAATCATTACATATTGTACATTTAAGGACAGGGTATGGTTGTTGGATAGTGCTTTTTCCTCCTTCAGTTTTTTTTTTTTTTTTTTATGTTAACTTGTAATGTCGCACGGCAAAGCTGCCTGGATGTTTATGTACCAAATGACTGTGTGTCGTGTAAGTTTATGTTATGTGTAAGTTTTATTAAAACAGTGTTATAATCTTATACCAGCTGATGTGATTTGAGGTGATTTGTTGTAATGTTACTGTAAATTTCTACAACAAATTGAAAGAGGAAAAGAATGTAATTTTGTTATTTAGTTTTTGTTTATTAAATCAATATTGATATTCCATCATCAATATATTAAGTTTAATGATTATACAAAGCAACTGATTTTGTAAAAGATTAAAAGTTAAATCAACTTGACATTTAGTGTGTTGTACTTAAAAATAGCAATTCACTCAGGTTTTGATTACACATTACTTCATTATTTTAAGGCAAGTAAAGTAAAAATCAAGTAAATTCAACGTATCCAGGCTTACAGTGTACTAAAGCCCACTAGTACAGTAGGTTGCCTCATAATACAACAAAATATAACTTAAAACAGCACAGCTGTGTTTTTTAAAGTGTTATTTACAATGTACAAACAATACATACACAAAATAGTCATGAACACATCTTAAATCAAATCATATTTTATTTTGTTACCATATCAGTATATATATTTCAGTTATTAATCCAAATACAAAAACCATAGGAAACATTTGTTATTGTCTGTTTATATTGTGCAAGTTGCAGTTTTTCCTGTTTCCTGTTTACTTGTTAAACAGTTTGATAAACTGATACTTCAAGTCTAGTTTCCAGTCCCATAGTAACAGTACATGTTCAATATGTGCCAAAGACTCATTTACAGTGCACCAGGAGGATGTAACATGCTAACATGGTGTGCAGAATCTATTAGTGGGTGTGAGGTTAAATACTGTTTAAATCCAGTATAAATAACTTACAAAGGCATGGAAATGCATTATAGAGAAGACACACAAGGCTGAACATTTTCAGTTAACATTGACAAAGTGCTACACTATAATGCAGATTTTGCATTTTGAGGCTCATGGGAAACGTCTGCTACTTGGGTGAAGAGGTGAATGGTGAAGGATCAATGACTGGGAGTGTTTTATCTTCATGATAACAAATCACAATTCATTGATTCGAACATGCTTTGACTTTATTTGTTACTCAACACAACAGAGGGGAAAACCTGGCCCAGCAGACCTCCCTACAGCCTGTGTGTGTGCTCTTATTTGTTTATCATTTCATCCAACATTTACTCTTTATTCACATACCTACGAAAAGTAAACTACACTCTGCCTTTCAGCAGTAGTAACAGTCAGTTGTTTTTTCCTGCATTAATATTCAGCGTTCATTCTAGTTCACGCATTTGCTATTGTGAAACAACATTTCAGTGTAAATGTCAAAGTCACTGTGGTCACATCGGGTCATGTGAGGGAGTTAGTCTTAAAGAGAGAGCACACCCACACAGGCATTGATCGGACAAAACGCTCACTGATCTTTGCGTTCTGTCAAAACACTCGTCTTCTCCAGTAACTCCAGTAACAGGCCTCTCACTGGCTCTCTTCTGCTCCATCAGCGCTTCATTCACAGCATGATGCCACTGATTTCTGTGCTTTCAGTTATGCAGCAGCACATTTGCCAGTGACTGGAGGATCTCCCTCTTCTCATAGAGAAGACTGCATCACTCACCTCATCCAGCATCACCTCCTGTGACAGCTGGGGGCTCAGTCTAAATAAAATAAAATAAACACAGTGATTTGTAAAGCTTTAAAGTTTTTTTAAGGCAATTATAGGTAACTGAAAATGAGACAAACACTAAAGATTACAGCAACAAAATGTTATGAAAGCTGCAGAACTATATATGAATAAAGTGTGTTATGGATAGGCCTGTACACACTTGTTTCATATCCATATAAGTGATTCAGATAAGTGGGAATAACACTGAGAATTAAATGACTAGTAGAGAGTAACAGTGTATGATGAGATAAAAGGGTAGGCACATTTGGATTTCTAATTTCTGGATACATTTTTTCAGTACATTAACACTACATCATATTTAACTATTTTTCTGCACCCCCATCCTCATCTGGTACACTGAAACAACTATGAACCATGTTTTTTCAGTCATGCTTTTTTCCAGATTAATTTGAGCAACAATACTTCCTCTTTACGAAACTCTACAAAAACACTGCAAAGACAGTGTGAGAAGAAGAGACAAAGATACATGAACAAAAAAGGAAATGGGATGATTAAGAAGTTTAGTCAGAGAAATGTTTGAGAGCAAACTGAATCAGGCAAAGACATAAAAACATAGAGCAGATGTAGCAGTGAGAACCAAACCAAAGCGTAGCAGACTCATAGACAGCAGACCTGTGATAGATAGTGTCGATCATTTCACACCAGGCTCGGGCCCTGTCCACCGCACAGCCATCAGAATCTGTACACTGTTCAGACACACATTTTTAATGATGTAAAATTTTATAATGTAACTGCAAAACATGCCAACACAAAACTTGGCAATTAGAAAAATATACATATAGTCGAGGCAGAATAGATCGACGGCTAAGAGTCCAGAATTAATTTATTGGTGTGAAAGAAATGAGGCCTTAACTCACACAGTCCACCAGCATCTTGCCCAGCTCCTTTGCTCCAACAAAGCTCTTGGCCAGCTCCAGTGGATTTGAGGGTCGGAAAACATCCACAGAGCTCACTACCACCTGGGGGGGTTTCCCTGGAGACACACAAGAGGTGTGTACGAAGTTGCCGAGATATTTTCCCCAACCAACTTTAATTACAACTTCTTATAATTTAATTTAGGCAAAAAGAAGATTTTGAAGAAGAATAAAGTACATTATTATTTGCAAAGATGAGACACCCTAAAGTGGCTTACCTGTACCCAGGGAGACCACTATACCCAACTTCTTTATTTCCTTGTCATGGCCCTAGGAGGCAGAAGGTGTGAGAAGAGTTTAAAAGATCATTAAATCAATGTACACTTGATGGAAGACCAAGTGAGAAGTAAAAATACAGTTGTCAGTTCACCAACCTCTCCTTTTAAGGCTTTGTTGTACTGATGGATTTCTGACATGGCGTCCAGCGTTGGATTGTTTGCCAGCAGGCCTCCATCTAGAAAGCGGCCCATCGGTTGGAAGTAGGTGGGAGCGGCACCACTGGAGCGAGCAGCTCGCCACACAAGTTGTTTTGATGTAAAGACAAGAGTATGTGTAGAAAATCAAACAAATCAGAGACTTGAAGTTTGGATTCAGGTTTTTAAGTCTCCAAATTACAAAAAAAGACAGTTAATGAGGAATATTTAATTGTTGCTGTGCTCTTAAACATCTTGTGCATTCTGTATAGGATTATATTTAAATTCTCACTAAATACTTTGTGAACATGTTCCCTTTGAGTACTTTTAGTCTCTCACTCATGCAAATACATGTATCCACACACCTTCATCTGTAACTTTCCTACGCTTTGTGGGTGGCTCCTCTGTGTATCCTACTACCAACACATCCTCATCCTCCCATCCTGTAACAACAACATTGCTGGCACAAAAACAGCAGCACAACTGTACTTGTTCATGAATCTGGTGACACATACACTCTAATGAAGGTTCATGACATGATTAAAGTCAGAATAGCTGTGTTTCCAACAAGTAGGTTCCTGGTAATGCTTAAGGGCCGGGAACTATTCAGGAACATCCTCTCACTCGGTCCTTGTAGCATCTGTGTCTCCACCGAGGGTAAGACCTGATCAGTGACAGGACGGGAGAGTGGAGGTGGAGACTTTACCGATCATCTTCTCTGTGACTGCTCCATCACATAATTATTAATAAACTACATGCTGCAGTGTGTGTGTGTGAGAGAGAGAGAGAGAACAGAACCGCCTGTTTGTTGTTAACGTTGTGTTTCGCATTGGAAAAAAATAAACACTAAACTAGTACACTAAATATAACTAAATACAAGAACTTTTTGGGGCCCATTGGAGTACCTAACCCTGGGCAGAGACTTTATTTTTGGCCCGTAAAGGTTCCTGAGTTTCGCCTTCACAGGAACTGTTACTCTGGTGGAGACACACTCCAATGGCCGAGTTCCCATATTATTACCTGGAGGTTCCTGTGGTGGAAACACGACTATTTAAAGGAGTTTTAAACCCTACATTAAAAACTGTGAGGGTGAGTGCAGATAGCCAAACACAAGTGGCAACTCAGAATTACCTTGTGGGATAGTGAGGGGTTTGAATGTGGCAGTGGTGGCGTATGGAGACTCTCTGTGGACGGAAGGGGGGTTGTAGTTCCTGAATATGTGCAGCTCACCTGGATGTCTGTCTGCTAAAACGCTGGTCACCATCACTCTGTACAGATGTAAACCACAAGGTTGAACGCTTCACTCTCTTTAAACCTTTTGTGTGTTTACTTTCAAAATCTGACCACTATTTCAGAGGCTGCACAGCACACTCTAACACTTCTAAGCATTAGAGTCATTTTTTCCAGAGCACTAAGATTTTGGGGCAGTCAAGAGTGAAATCTGCACAAATTTTCAAACTGACAGCAAAGAAGTAAAATATTTACTGTTGGCTGTATCTGTCAGTAGCAGAAACAAAGATAAACAACACAAATTACCACAAGAAAGTAATAAAATATACTTAATGGGAAATCATTGGTTTAACACTGAGTCGTCAAGATATGTTTTTAGTACCATTGGTTTGATATTTCTATATTTTCTTGTGGGAGCATAGTGCTGGCTTACACCGTCAACTAGTTAAAATTAGAGCATTTTATCACTTCCTGCATGTTGCGTGTTTAATTTCTATGATGTCAACCTTCCTGCATCTGGCCTTGTAACCACATTTTAACAAGAACATATACAGTACCTGGGGTACTGGACGTCTGTCATCTTGGTGTTTTCTCCAAACTCTTTTTTCAAGAAGTCCTCCAGTGGTGCTGATTCATAGGGTCGTGACCCCTTGAACACCTGTTCTTTCATCCTGAAGTATAAGCAGCGAAGGTACTGCATGGACTTACCTGCATGCAAAAATAACCATCTTTATTGTTTTAATGGTGGGTTATAAAAACAATGTGAAGTGTATAGGCAAACACACAAACCATGGATTATAGCAAGGGCCAGGATGCCTCCAGTGCTGGTACCGGCTACCCAGTCAAAGAGCTCTCTGGTGGGTCGACCAGCCTCTTTCTCCAGGACGATCAACATCTGGATCAACACAAGACCCTTAATGCCTCCACCATCCAGACACAGCAGTCTGTCCATCCTGCAGGAGAGGAGACAAAACAACCACCTTCTTACACCAGAGAGCTCTGTCTCCAAACATTCATAAAGAAATCCAACTAAAATCTATCATAGTGGAGATGTTCAATTACTGGAATAGGAAAGATCCAGGAGGTTATATTCAACCTGACAAAAAAATGACCCCTTCATCTTATAAATGACATTCATATGACAAATAAAACAAAACAGAGACAATACAACTCTCCTATGGTATAAAAGCTTCCAACACATTCCTACTAATAAAATTTCATATAAATTCGATTAGATGATTTTATGGCCTGTAGTTTGTTTTTGTTTTTTTTAACATAACCCACTGCTTGATTTTGATGTGGAAAATAAAGCTTAAAAAGCCTAAATAAAGCCTAGACTGCCTAAAAATAAAGCCTAGACTGGACTGTCCTCTTCATGCAGCAAAGGCAGTTTTATGTCCTAATTAAAAAGGGACAACTTAAATCAAATATAATTATGAGATGAATAAAACAACCCTCCACAAGCTGGCCAAAAATATTAACTACTCTCCACTCAGGATGCCCCTTCTGTGACCAACATCTTCTTGGATAAATTCTGTAAAATACCATACTCACTTCTTTTTTTGTGTTTGGATGCTGTCCACTTCAGATGTGCCTCTGCCCATAGCACCGACTGCAGCCCCCATGTACATGATGTCTTCAAACCCTGTCAGCCAATCACAACAGCTATTGGTAGACACCAGTACTCAGAGGGGTCAGAATAGAAAAAGGACGGGAAAAGAAGGGGATTGCTGTGTTGCCAGGTGTCTACAGATCACGTGATGTTTTTTAAAGGAATATCTGTTTTTTTTTTTTTTCTCACATAATGCATTATTCATATAGGTTCTGCAAACTGAGTTCAGTTTGAATGAAGTACAACTATACAGTATCTTTCATTTTTTAATAAGAAGACCAACTAAATACCATCTTCATGTTTTTTTTTTTTTTTGTGTGTTTTCTGGTATTCTGGAGATTGAAGATGACTAAATTGCCACAAAAATAAGTTGTAATGGATAATAAAAATTAACAATTACAAGCAGCATGGTTACAACTTTCTAGCTATCTGTGTTGTAAAGCAGGAAAACACGTGAGTATTAGTGGATTTAAATTCTATAACATTTTCAAAATTATTCATTACATACCCAATAATTCTCATGCAAAGGATTTTCCATCTGGAGCAGAACATATACTGTTAAATCAGACATCAAACTACATAATACAGGCTTGTTAGATGATGCACATCCCATAAATTTATCAATACACTTCACTACGTTAATTTTCCCGTGCACCGTCCTCATCACAATATCTCAGATATTCTCCCCATCCCTCCTTCCTCCTTTACCTTTGCTGGTGCGGGCAGCGATCAGTCCAGGAGTTTCTCCCAGGTCGTTGTGGATCTCCACATCAGCACCGAACACAATCAGAGCTTTGATCAACTCTATGTGGTCCATCTAACAAGCACAGGGACATAATATCGTCATCAAGTATACTGTACATAGTTCCACAGCGGGATGATTTTTTATGAATCTAACAGTTATTATTCAGTGTTATCAACATGTTTTTTTCCAGCTCAGAAAAAGCTGAGGTGTGTAATTTTGATAAGAAAACAAAAACAAAGAGCAGTCTCTATTCAAGAAATAGCTTTTCTTGAATAGAGACAGTTCACAGGGAGATATATATATAATATCTTGTCATGTGAGTATACGGGTCATTACAAAGAACAATGATTATCATCCTAATGATGCAAGCGAGATGCAAGATGATTTCAAAAGTGCCTGGCATTTTAAAAATCTCATAATCTCTTCTGTTTTTCCCCTGTTGCTAAATACACAAGTATTCAAGTGTGCCGAGTCACACAATCATTCTGACATTTCTTAGTAGTTTTCTGAACATTTGTGTCAGTAACAGACAATTGTTTCCAGGGCACACACCTTCATAGCCAGGTGAAGGGCTGTGTTTCCATCCTGGCCCTTCAGGTTGGCGTTCGCTCCATGGGTGAGCAGCACCATGGCGGCTTCAAAGCGACCTTTCTTGGTCATAATGTGGAGGGCGCTCTCTCCAGTCTTACTGAGGTAATTCACTGCACAGCCCCGCTCCAAGAGAATACGACACATCTGGAGATGCATTCATTTAGTCTTTTAAAGAAACCTTGACACAGCTTCAAATTCAAACACATTGTGGTTTGAGAGATTACAACATCCACAGGAAGAAACAAACATTACTAGCAGGGAGCTATTCCATAAATATGAAAGAGATTAACCATTCTCTATGTTGCTCAATCTACTGCTCCAGGAAGTTTCATTTCAACATTTCATCAAAACTTGAACATTTGTAAGATGAACTGAATTTCTAACTGTAAAACTGGTAAAGTAACACAGATGACCTCAGCAGTCTTGGCCCAGTGGAGAGGTGTCCCTCCATACAACAAGTCTTCAGCCTGGAGCTGACCAGGGTCTGCTTTCAGGAGCTCTTCCACACAGCTGACAGAAAAAAATAGACAGCAAGACATAATTCATTACCTCTAAAACACACAGAATTTATTCTTTTCGTGTTTAGTAAGCTTGTAATCTTAGTGACTCTTTTTTTAAAATGTTTGTGTCACACAGCACTGTCCTCAGTCTGAGGAAATTCATTTTCCAAAACCTCCACAGTTTCCCTGAAAGACATACACCAGGAACGATATCCCATTGTGACCTATCATCCTTACCCCTTCTCATTGTACTTCATGGCACTGTGGACGGGGTAACCAATGCCACCAATGACATCACATTTGGCCCCACCGTCCAACAAAGCCTTGACGGCCTCCACACGTCCCAAACGACACGCCACATGGAGTGGTGTCTCCCCGTTGTTGTTCAGCTCATTCACCCCAGCGCACAGCCGTGAGCACAGGACCTGGACAAGAGTAGGACGGACAGTAACATGGCCTTCGCCTATAAGCAGCTGGGATAGGCTCCAGTGATGAAAGTGATTCTGCTAGTTCCTGTTTTTTTGGACTAGAGCGTTAAATAGCCTGGATATTTTGTTTTTAGGGTAAAAACTCTGCACGTTGTCAGTTTATTTAGTCAAGAAACAATTTTAATTTTATCATTGCCCTAATTCTGTGTTAATGATTTTCTTTTATCCACCAGACATGTAAATCAGCTGATAAGCTGCAAAAGATTAGTCAGCACTGGCTTGTTCTCAAAAGCAAACATTTTCAGGTCAATGTTTTCCAAGGTTTAATGTAAACATTTTCTGAAAACTTTCTACTGATTGTGACTGTTCCATGAAAGTGGATTTCTTCATAAACCTTCACTATTTTAAACCTTCACATATTTAAACAACTATTTTATTGTTTTTGTATGGTTATTGTTTTACCATTACATTTATTATTCATTATTATTATATCGCTCACCAATCACTGTACAACACACACTAATCAGTCTCAACTAAAACCAGTTCCCTCTTTTAAAGGTGTGCTGTGCAAATCCAGATATTCTATGGAGATCCTCCTACAGTCTCAGAGTAAAGCTGAGTTCAAGATGCACAATACGTTGCAAAATGTTTCATTTAACAGGAACAGAGGTGCTAAACACCCTGTTGCATGACGCCAGCCTTACAACTACTTACAAAGGCTACAACTAAAGTGACCTCAAGGACTCTCCAAAAGTAGAGAAGACTTTTGGTAGAGAGATAGACTTTCAACCAGTTCCAGTTGCCTTTCTTTCTGCACTTGATTAGCATGGCACCCTGCACCTGTGTAGGTTTTCTCCAAATACTCTGGCATCCGACCACAATTATGACCAATGACCAAAGATGCACGTTTGGTCATTTGATTACTCTAAATAGCCTGTAGATGTGAATGTGAAAGTGTATGGTTGTCTTCCTATATGTGTTGGCTTTGTGATAGACTGACAACATGTCCAGGGTACTTCCTGCCATTTCCCACACTCCGTTGGGATTTGTTCCAGCGCCCTCAACAGGATATAGATAATATTTGAATGGATGATTACCCAGAGCTTCTTCCATAAAAAAAAGCATTACAAGACCATATTAAAGTTTAAACCCTGAAAATATTCAACTTAACCTTGGTGCTAAATACAAACAATTTATCACATTAGTGTAAGTTACACTAACAACTTACTTGTCTATCACACTTTTAACCATGAACTGTCTTGAATCAGCTAAACTGAAAACAGTAGACAATATGACTGAATACACAGCCTGCAAGACAGTTGGAAGAAGTGTCGCAGCATTGCCCACTGAGTCTGTCACTGACTGAACAATTCCATGATATTAATGGTGCCCCCTAAAGGACACAGCTTACTAAACTGTAAAATGAGCAGTCAGTGCTCCTACTGGATGTTTTATGTTTTATTATGTTTATATTCATCAAGTGCTTTATTAAGAACAGATATACACATGTTCATTCATGTAGCTGTCACATCAACCAATCACTGCTTCACTGTGATTGGTTGAAATAGATTTGGTAGCAATACAATGTTTTCAGTATCAAAATGTTAAAATAGAATAACTGATTTTAAGTTATAATCTAATGATGATGATGATCTAAGTTATGATTATCTTTCATAGTCTATCCCTGTTTAAATCATTTTGTTTACTTTTCTTTTACATGACCAAGAAATGACCTCTCCAGATTCTGTAGCAGGTATTCTGTGGAAAAGTTGTGTTTCTGGAAATTCTTGCAAAAAAACTTGCAAAGCTGTTGGGCTGACATGAGGGAATAACAGTACCATGTTTGTCCATGTGTTTACTGAAAATGTGATTCTTATGTTTAATGCTATGAAGCGTTATTCACTTCACTACATTGGAAAGATACACAACGTTTCCGTCAAGGTTCTTGTTACTCGATACTTTCAATTCTGCAAATTAATGTTTTTTTCCCCTTTTTCTCCTCTATATATTCTTTATATTTCATGATCCTTCATAGTCACAATAATCCCATTTAAAAAAAATATAATAATGAAAAAAGATAACACAGACAATTATCTTTTCTAGCTTCTGAAGGTTTTCCTCATAATGTATCATGAATGTATCTTACTACATATAACAAACCATATCTAACTAACAGTTAACTAAATTCCCCCAAAATAAAAATCAATCAAACTGAAAGACTAAATAGTAAATTTGTCAGGAAAATCTAATACCTGATGTGGAATCAGACACAGATGCAATCAAGAGGAGGCAGTTGTCCTAAGTTTAACAAATAAGATTTACTTGCTGCAAGGGGATTTCAATTACAAAGAGTTCTCTGACACAGAGTAAATTAAAAAAACCAAAGAAATGAAAACAAAATGCTTCAGAGTAGGAGGAATTAATTGTTCTCTTTCCAAGGACGGTCGCTGGTTGGCTGTTTGTAGTTCCTCTTCTCCAATAAGTTGAACGAAAAGACGCTTGATTGGTGCATGCATACAGAATGTCTCGTGTTGATATTCTGCCACCAAGACCTCTTTCTGTTATCAGACCACACACAAACTCATTTTTGGTAACATTCTGCTGATGACTTTTTCCACCAGCACAAGTTCTCCTCTACATGGTAGCAAAAAGCAAAGTTACATTCTCTATTAAATGATTAAACAATGCATAATAAAATACAGTTAGATTTTCCACACAAAATGAAAGCACATTTCACAGCTATAATATCTCTAAACCGCCCACCCCGCCCAACCACCACCAAACAAATATTTAGCACCAGCAGCCACTGCTGACAACTCTCACATTATTTGTAGTCACACTGAAAATGACAATTCAAGTCATTCAATATTCATGTCAATATTAGCATGGAAATATGTCACATTTTAATCAGACATTTTGTTTTTTGAGTTCTGCCTTTGTTACATTTTCACAGTCTAGTCTTTTGATACTTGGCAACATGAGAACTATCAGTCACAGGCCATTTATAGCACATCCATTTTTTAAAAGTTGTCAAGCGTTTACAGGACTGACCACTGACCACTGTTTTCACACTTGACTCACTGCTCATACAAGATGTTTCTACTTTTCAGCTGTAAAGCTGCATTAAGAACTGTCATACATTTTACAGGTTATCATTGTTGATCACTGGGTTTTCTAAATGATGATGGTAAAATCAATGTCTGAAGCAGTTATCACTGTTTCCTACACAGAAAGTATCAATACATCACATTTACACTAACATTGTTTCACATCCATTCAGTTGTATTTTACTTCTTTTTCTATGCATACCATGACCTACAAAGGTTTCCTGTTTTTTTCATACTGTTGTGACTAGAAACTGCTGGCTATTTCTGACACTACTGACATGTGCGACCACACACTGCACTTGTTCTTGGTATTAAGGAATATCTCATATTATTGAGAACTGGACTGGACTCCAGAGGTGAAATGTCTAGTCTTAACATACATTTAAGCATGAACTTGATTGAATGCTCTTCAAGTATTAGTCTGACCAATACTACTGGATGTTTTATATGACCTGATGCATGTTATTCATGTTATTATGTTTGTATATACACTCACTAAAAGTTTTATTAGGAACACTTGTTCACTTCCTTATTCCTGCAGTTATCCCATCGACCAATCATGATGGAGCAGTGCAATGCATATAATCACATGGAAACAGGTGAGGGGCTTCAATTACTGTTCACATTAAACAAAACATCAGGGATGTAGTAGGAGAGAAAGACTATCAGAGTGAATGTACTGAAGAATTAATGTGAATCATGTCAACATGAATTCAATGAAGTCTTGGAGACAATATTACAAAGAAATGAGCCTGTTTTTAGTGTGATGTTTCTGATGGTGTTAAACACTCTTTAACCACAATCATATGTAAATACTTTTCACAGAAAAAGGAAGTTTCTTAGTTTCATATCTACAATGTGCTTCAACAACATTTAGTGACATTCATTCTGTCCATGCATGAATTTGACCACTCACATTTTTGTTTCATCATAGTTTGGATGAACTTGTATGAATTCTTCCCTTTAGATAAATGTCATGCAAATACTGCTCTACTACTGACTTTGGACCACAACAGCCGTGTTTCTGAACAACGACTGAAACATGTTTCTGGTTTTCATCCTGTACATCTCAGGTACGCATGATTATGATTTTTTTAAAGCCAAAATAACTGTTACACTATAAACTGTACATTAATTATTATAAGTTTAGTTAAAAACTAAAATAGTATTGGAATAAACATGACAAGGTATAAATCTAGATTTAAACAACATTCTGTTGTATTTTTCAATATTTTTCATTTTTTAAGGTGTAAAAAAACTGTAAAAATGGATTTCTGTAAAAGCAGAAGTAAAAGATTAAAGATGTTATTAATGTTGGACTGTATATACTATATCTTGGAATTTAAAAAATATTTTTAAACAATTTATATATTGTTTAGTGATGAGCATATAAATGTAATAACTAGAAATCTTTCTGAGTATTTATCAATGAAAACTTCTGTTGAAGGTGTTTGTGGAGCAACAAACAGCATTTGTGCCTTAAAAGGTTCATCAGTGAATCTGACCTGCTCAGCTAAACATCCCACTGCAAACATGAAATGGTACATTCAAGTCCCCAAGAAGTCTGAGATCTCTACAGATGGACATCGTGTGACATCCATGTCTGAAGAAAACCATTGTACTCTAATGATCAAAGATCTGAGAGACAGTGATGCAAACTTTTACTGCTGGGGCAGGAATGCTGATGATGACGAAAGCTGCACACAATACATACACAAAACAGTCATGAACACACCTTAAATCAAATCATATTTTATGGTGTCACATGGTGTGCAGAAGCTATAAGTGGGTGTGAGGTTAAATACTTTATTGACTTTATTTGTTACTCAACACAACAGAGGGGAAAACCTGGCCCAGCAGACATCTCTACAGCCTGTGTGTGTGCTCTTATTTGTTTATCATTTCATCCAACATTTACTCTTTATTCACATACCTATGAAAGTAAACTACACTCTGCCTTTCAGCAGTAGTAACAGTCAGTTGTTTTTTCCTGCATTAATATTCAGCGTTCATTCTAGTTCACACATTTGCTATTGTAAAACAACATGTCAGTGTAAATGTCAAAGTCACTGTGGTCACATCGGGTCATGTGAGGGAGTTAGTCTTAAAGAGAGAGCACACCCACACAGGCATTGATTGGACAAAACGCTCACTGATCTTTGCGTTCTGTCAAAACACTCATTTTTGACTCCAGTAACAGGCCTCTCACTGGCTCTCTTCTGCTCCATCAGCGCTTCATTCACAGCATGATGCCACTGATTTCTGTGCTTTCAGTTATGCAGCAGCACATTTGCCAGTGACTGGAGGATCTCCTCTTCTCATAGAGGTACATCTGGGTTTCCCACAGCATGTCCACCAGGACTGCATATATATAAAATAAAATAAAACAAAAATAAAAACAAAATAGAGACAATACAACTCTCCTATGGTATGAAAGCTTCCAACACATTCCTACTAATAAAATTTCACATAAATTCAACTAGTTGATTAAATGGCGTTTTTTTTTTTTTTTTTTTTTTTAACATAACCCACTGCTTGATTTTGATGTGGAAAATAAAGCTTAAAAAGCCTAAATAAAGCCTAGACTGCCTAAAAATAAAGCCTAGACTGGACTGTCCTCTTCATGCAGCAAGTGCAGTTTTATGTCCTAATTAAAAAGGGATAACTTAAATCAAATATAATTATGAGATGAATAAAACAACCCTCCACAAGCTGGCCAAAAATATTAACTACTCTCCACTCAGGATGCCCTTTCTGTGACCAACATCTTCTTGGATAAATTC